>JAOBRG010076999.1:0-20789 GCA_027574985.1 Umimayanthus nakama | reverse complement strand
GGGTTTTCTAACAACCACTAAACTTGAAACCCACGGGGTAGGTGTAGTAACTGGGGCTATGATCTTCATCTCTGTCAATCTGTCTAACTCTTCTTTCAAACTCGCTCTCACAGATACTTGGAATTTCCTGGGAGGGTGCACCACTGGTCTGACACTACTGTCTACTTCATTGTGGTATTCACCAGACATTAACCCGTTTCCCTCGAACACATCTTTAAACTCCTTAAGTAACACTTCTTTGGTAACATCTGCTTGTTTTTTCCCCAGCTGTGAGTTTGGCATCAATCTTCGACTCTTTGATTTCTTTGATCAGTTCCTTGTTAGTAGTGTTCTTGTGGCTCTCGGGTACCGTGTCCTCTCCAATAGTCAAGATGTTTTCATGTTGAACTGTTACAAGTCCCATCTGTTGTATGGCTCGACTACCAAGCAATGGCATACTATTTGACTCAATGACTACAAGGTCTACCTTGTAGCATTTCCTATTCTTAGGATTGACCATTTTGACTTGGCAGCGACCCAAAGGCTTTACTGTGGTCTGGTTATACATAGAGAGAACTTGCTCGGTTTTGGTCAATATAAAATTCTCTTGGTTATTCAGAGCTTTCGCGGTGATCACATTGCACGTAGCCCCACTGTCAAGTTGAAATTTCACAGATTTCTTTCCGATCTGCATGGTGGCATAGAGCTGTTTGGGATACTTAGTTTCTGAAAGAGTGTTCACTTGAACAACCTCAGGTGTGCGGCTCACTGTCTTAATTTCTTCGTATCCATCATCCTCTTCATCTTCCTCGTGTACAAATTTGATTTGTTTCTTTCCACTAAGACACTGTGAGCCAAAATGATACATTTTTGAGGCACTTTCTACAGGTCTGTCCATATGCCATACTTTTTTCTTTCACCATCTCATGCCTTTTCCCTCAGTGTTTACATGCCACTGCTTTAGTTTCTTGTCGTGGGCCAAACTTGGATTACCAGGTTTTCCTTTACCCATCTGATGTATAGCCTCTGCCGTTTCAAGTTCTTTCGATCTTGCTTTGACAACTCTGCTGCCCTACAAATCTGCTGGCACTTTGCCAGATCTATGCTGATTTCTCTCAGAAGTCGTTCTGTCAAGTGGGAATCTCGTACACCACATATTAGTCTGTCACGCAAGAGCGAATCCTTCAGTCAGATACTTTTCAAATGACTCGTCTGGCTCTTATGCTCTTGTAAAGAACTTTCACCGTTCGACTGTTTTATTTCTTTTAGGATCACAATGTTGATCGAATGCAGCGAACAACTCTTCTACAGTGCGGTCTTTCTTCTCTGTTTCGAAGCACACGGTTTCATAAATTTCTCCTTCCGAGTTATCCTATCAAATATTTGAACATCTTTACCTTCATTTTCTCGTCCTGTTTTGCCATTGCTAATTCCAAATACAGGCTCAAATCTTCCTTCCACCTTCTCCACTCCTGTGGCAGGTTTTTCGAATCGAAATCGATCGCTTCTGGGGCTTTCAACTGCTCCATGCTTCTACCCAGTGAGATCGTTCCGTGTTTTTCTCAAAATTTGCAGGTTTAATTTGCCCTGAACTCCAAGATAGCTTCTCGGTGGGTGCTTTGCTTCGTGAGAAGACTTCTGACACCATGTTAAAAGATCTATGGCTAAGTAAACGTTCTGACTCAGGCGGATTGTTCTCAGAGTTTGTGTTTCTGAATCTCCCCAGTACTACTTATAACACTCACAATAGAGTCCCATGTTAAACCTTTGTAGAAAAAAAGTAAGTCCTTTATCTCTCTGTCATAGGTTAGCGGTAGCAGGTTCAGCTTTAGCAGTCTATCCTTGTAAGAAAGCTCGCCTGTTTTTACTCTCAGTATCTATCGAGTGACTTTGGTGATGGTGACCAGATCTTCGTGGCGTAAGAAAACTGTGATTTAACAAATGTTAAATGTAGTGTTCTCCTCACTTTGACATGCGTTAGCACAGGGCAAGTTCGTTTGCTTTAGCAGTAATCGAGTTGACGTGAGAGCTTTTCATGAGATTGTTGGATATGGTGACCCCCAGATCTTTCTCTTCTTGAACTCGAAGAAGCTTTGTTGAGCCCAGGAAATAATCATTTATCAGTGGATATTTCTTTCGCGTAACGGATAAGATCTTCTATTTCGACACATTAAACTTGATGTTGTTTTCATCGCTCGCATCTATAGAGCTTTGTATCGTCCGCGTATAAAGTGGTTTCCGTTCCGCTTGGCATGACATCAGGAAGATCGTTGATAAAAAGAACAAAGAGAACAGGCCCCAGAATGCTGCCCTGGGGTACTCCGGAGGTGACATGTGTCCATTGTGAAGCAACACTATAACAACTCTTTGACGTCGGCCATCGAGATAATCAATAAACCCTCAAGGAGTCGGCCTTTCACGCAGTATCTTTTCAGTTTCTTAATTAAAACTGCGTGATCAACGGAGTCGAACGCCTTTGCAAAGTCTAGATATAATACATCAGTTTGAGCGTTTTTATCGAGGTGTTGCCCGATGGTGTGAAGAACGGATAGCAGTTGCGTCACACATGAGCGATTTCGTAGAAACCCGTGCGGCACTTTGTTAATGAGAAGCTTGACATGATCATATAGCTAGTCTGTTAGAAACACAACGCTCCATTACCTTGCTAACAAATGGAAGCAAAGAGATTGTTCTATAATTTTCCACTGGCTCTTTATGTTTTTTTTGTGGGTTGGTGTTACTTCCGCGAACGTCTACTCAGTTGGGAGGCGGCTTAGTTCCAAGGAGTGATTAAAAAGAGCACAAAGACTTGGTGCAATTTGTTGGCTACAGGATGCGTGGGGGAATCCCATCGGGGCCATTTCCCTTTGTTCTGTCCAGGCTGTCGAGACAACGGCTAACTTCATTCACACACACTTGACGATAAAATTGAACCAAAGCCTGAACTCAAAGTAGCATCTGAAGATCAAATTATTGAAGCACTGCTCAGCCTTAACAGTACGAAGACAGCATATGATGCTATAAAGGTACTTGAACTGGTGCAAAACGTGTAGATACTATATATTTTGACACTGAAATCAATGTTTTACCTGAATCTGCCAAACAGAAAGCTATTTTGAACGCATGAAAAGCGTGAAGATAGTATATAACACTCAAATGAGGAAATTCAGTGACAAATTTATGAAAATTCAGAAAAGAAAGTTATTTGAAGTCGATATTACTGTAGTATGAACTGCAGATAAAAATGTTTCCAATGCTTCCATATATGAGAATGCCCGAAAGGGGGAGGGGGTAGTAAAAATATTAAAATTATATATTTGCGAGTTGTGTGTTCTGCTTCCATACTGACATATATATATATATATATGCAAAACTTCCAATATATCCTCAGCGTTGTAGTTGCAGACAAGAATTCTAAATAACTACATAGCTAACATATATTGGTATCCCCTTACTCCACCGAAGAAACTAGGGCAGTTTTTCAATTGGGTTATTTTAAACCATACACAATTTGCAAATAGTTTTTGTAGAAATAAAATGTTTATTCATGTTTTATTTTATCTGCTTGCAGTTGTTTACAGTGCAGTCATAGTTGCAAAGTATATGATTTTTGCTCTATTTCTCACACAGTCTTTGCACATTTTCAAAACTTTATTGAGGCTTTACGTGACTAGAATCAAATTGATGTTTTCGGCCTAGAATCATGTTGATTTGATTCAAAATACCTGAGTGTGTCATGTAGAGTTTCAAGAAAAACTCCAATCTGGCGTTCAAAACTTTGCAACTAGGTGCAGTTAACCCTTTCGGCCCCAAACTAGACAAATGGTGTGCTGCCAAATTCTCCAAAATGGGTTCATACTTTCCTTTTAAACAGTTTGGGAGAATTTAGCTTTTCTTACTGCATACTGGCGTTCTGTGTGATCAATTACTATATTCTCACAACAAAACAGCTAGTTTTGTGTTGATACTGTAAAGAGAAGATCTATAATGATAAACTTGCTGGTGCTGAAAGGGTTAAACAATGGCTAGTGCACAGCAGATCAATTACAGTGCAAGCTCGAGCTCTTAACTCTAACTATTAGAAACTTCTAGTTTTTAAATATATTGCTGTAAACGTTTTTGTCCCAAAATATTGTTACAGCTGTTTTAATATTTGTTATGTGCAGTTAAATATTTTTATTGACTTTCCGCAATATATAATTGTATTACTCAATGTTAAACGGTTTTAGGCCGTATTGGTGTAAATATTTGCTATGGTCGTCATCATCCACTGAACTGGATGACACTGGGAATCAATGGGGCGGAGATTGTCTTCAATCCCTCAGCTACAGTAGGAGCACTCAGGTAAAGTATACCGCTCATTCATCACTGTTCCTTTTTAACCAGCAGGCTAAAAGTATTACGGCTAATAGGCCTGGGTTTCTCTCAGTGCTTCTACAAAGCTGTTAGAATGGCAAACTGTTTGACAACCAGCAAGTGATTTAATAAAATAATGCATGTTTGTGAGTGTTGATGTTTTACTAATTTCCCATTGCGTAAAAACTGGCATCTGCATTGGATTGATGGCGCAGTGCTCTAATTTTTAAAAAAACGTTTGCTATAAACTGATAAATCTTTTGGGGGTTTTCTTGGATAGATGTTTCTGTACTGGCAAGTAAACTTTTCCATGAAAATTAATTTAACCTTATCACCTAGTCATTTCGATTTCAATGCAAGTCATTAGACATGATATGGAAACGCTGCTAGCGTAACTGGGATGAATGGAAAATATTCCGAACAAACAGGAGTTTTGCAATCACTTGGATAGACATGAATGAGCTCTATCTGGACCTTTGGGAAGGAACTAATCGTAAGAAATCTATGCATACCGCTCTTGAACTAATTGGCTTCCGAAAGGTGTTTGAAAGTTACCGGGGCGTTGAGACAACCAGGCTGTTTGGAACAACGGCTTTAGTGAACCAAACGACAGTATTGGTGTCTTTTAGCCCTTAAATTTACCTTTTGTGTGAAGTTTTGACGTTCTGAAATTTTGTCGTTACTCAACTAGACTGCTCGTGCGCAGCATGTAGCATATTGACACTGTAAAGTGCGAACTTTGAGCGGTTGTCGAATGGTTTGCATCGGTTTCATCGTGTTAAAAATTCATTGTTTTGCAGCAGCAATTCTTGTTTATGTAATATGAACATTTTGTATGACAATTTTTACCAAGTGTTTGCTACCAAAAACGAAATTAGAGCTTATCGGAATTTCCTCGGTTTTGAAAAAATAAAGCACTGCTGAATCTTTCAATGTATCTTATGAAAAAAAATAATAGGGTTCTTTTCGTAGAATTTGGAAAGATCCCAAATTTAAAGATTACAAACGTCTTCCGAAGAGATACAGAATAACAGTGTCAATATCAATACCAATGATCCAGTGCTACCATACGTACGCACGTCTCGTGATACTAGACAAAATTAAATCCTTTTGTGGCTTTGGCCGCAGTCAATGTGTCCGGTTAGCGAAGCTAGTATTCATGTTTCCAAGTGGATATGTTTTCGTTAAACTAAAATCTAAAACACACAGAGATATGTTTAGAGAGAGAATAAAAAGTCCAAACTTGTACCAGTTACAAGTTCAGCCAATCGTGATGTTGAGCGCGTAAAGCCTGGCAAAGCTGCACTCTGTCCAAGGGTGTTTCTGTGGTTGTTCTACGTCTTTCTGATGCCATGACAGATGATACGTATCCAGCTGTTTCGCCAAGTGAAATTGAAACATGTACTGTGCGGTAAGCTGATTCAATGACAAATCCGCAACAAGCCGTAAGTTCAGCCGGCGTTATCAACTTTGGAAGTGGTAGATGTTCTAAGTCGCATGCTTTTCAAGACAGAATGCATTTATAACTACAAAGTTGGACAATGTTGTTGGCAAACCCCATGTCGCCAAGGGCCCTCCCGGGCCCCTCCAAGCAGTGGTGGTTTAACATAAAATAATGGACCAATTCACACATTGATGGGAGGGAGGGGGAAGTTGGAAAGGAGGTAAATACAGCAAGCGTACCAACTATTTTTGTCCAACCTTGTAGCTCCTTATAAACAATGTTTCTAAAATGGGCAGCGGAACACAACTCATACACGGCCAAATCCGTACAATCAACTTCCTGCATTCTTCGATAGCTATCAACCAGCAAATGACCGAATTGTGGTTCAATATTGACCTCTCGCGATGCACCTGATGAAGACTAAGGCTACTGTTCACGTTGGAACGGTTCAAAATTTCGAAATCGAGATTTTTGCAGAAAATAAATTAACATTAAATGAACTTCTAGCAAAAAAAATCGGTTTTTCAACACGTCTAATAGTTTGCGAGATATGACGAACGATAGCGAAATCTCTTTTTAACAATATACTTTTGTTATGAGCGTCTCCTCCCCACGTTGAAAACTCTGTATGTAGCTCTGGTGCGATCGCATCTTGAGTATGCTTCGGAGGTCTGGAGCCCCGCGTCAATTACCCTCATAAAGTTAATTGAAGGAGTACAAAGGCGAGCCACGCGTCTCTTGTTACCTGACCTGCCCTATATATTGTGAACGACTGCGGCGCCTAAATCTTCTGCCCCTGGTCTATAGAAGGGAGATCAAAGATCTGACTGCCTTTCATAAAATGAAAATTGGGAAGTACGACTGCAACTTTCGACCTTACATAGAGTTTTGCTCAAACCGCAAGATGTAAAATCTCTGGAACAATTTACCCGAAAACCTGAGAACAGGTAATCACAGTACAACGGCTTTCAAATTACTTTGCGAAGATTATTATAAAACACTGAGTTTAACGCTGAAAGACCAAATGTTTCATGGATAATTTTGTTTTTGTTGTTTAATGTATTTTATCCGATGTAATTTTTTTGTGTGTTTATTATTAGCTTGTGCTTGCATTGAAAATCTTTTTTTTTTCTTGGATGGAACAGCGCAGTATGGTTCTAATGTTCCTTTCTATTCCTTCCCCACTGCAGTATTTTTTTCTTTCCCTAATATATAATTTTTTAACTATCTTTAGTTTTTTTTTTTAACTTTTAGTTCATGTTTACATATGCAGTGAAAAAGGATTAAATAAATTTTTAAAAAAAGTTTTTACCGGAAGTGAAAATGCATGACGTGCGGTGTGCTTAAGGAGTGAATTTCTCGAGACAAGTTTTGGTTAAAACTGCGACAACGCAAAAGACCAATGCTCCCTCAATTTTTAGCCTTATGCCGCCAAATATGGCAGGTTCACAGAACAACAGCTGAAGATGAAAACCGTTCTGGTGAATTTTGAAATTCCGCTTCGTTCATTTTTTACGACTCAATCAAGGCAGTTTTGCACGCTGCAAATAAGGAATTTTCTTCAAGTACCTGTAGAAAAGTAATGACGCATTCAATTAAAAGTCGCCAGGACGTAATTAGAGTAAAAATTGTGATGAATCTTACAAACAAACTAAAAAAGGTTGAAATTGAAACTGACAGCCGCATTGATTGCTAGAATTGAAATAAACAGTTTGATGTAAGATGCTCGCATTCGTTTATAAACTAAAGTTTTCAAACAATCTTTTCTTCATCACTTAGATAACTTCATAAGCTTTCCATTGATATATGGGTTTGTGGGTATCCGATGTGTTTTAGCGGAGTTAGATACGGAAAACTGAAAACACCGCTCAAGGTGAACGGTAACCGTAAGAGCTTGAGACTGGAAAGTTTGGTAGGTGGAATAACGACAACGTGCTTATCGCTGGCAGTAACGCTTTAAAAAATCCAGCCAGATATTTTTTAATACCATATTGGTTTCCCTCTGAAAAGCAACCAGCATGCAACAAATGAGGCAGTGAATAAAACACTTATTATTGTTGCTGTCTGGTTGTTATTTTCGTCTAGTGTATTGGCACTGGCTACACAAACTCGAGTGTGTTAAATCACAGTTATGGCACTGGAGACAATGTTGAAGATATTTAACCTCTCCCTAATTGAATAAACTTGTGTTAAATTATACAGTTGTAGGTTTTGACAATTTTCTTTTCATTTTCATACAAATAGGTAGAAACTTTGTGAGTTTGTTTAAGCATCATTTGTACGTAGCCTCAAAATTCCTTCCGCAAGGTGGATTATGATACTTTTTTGATATGTCCTTTTATCTAACCTTGTAGTTGATTTTTGTAAACACATCTAGGTCAAGTCCGTATGATGCTTGGACAATTAAACTACAAAATCTACCTTATAACATTTGTGTAAAAAATCATTTTTCTTGAGGTTCAAACCTTTTTTTCATGAAAAACATAAGAAAATTTCAACGGCTGTTTATGAAATTTAATATTGCTTTGCTCGGTTGTACCACACTCGGTGTGTCCATTTTGAAGCGAAAACATGCTACACTGGCATAAAGCTTTCAAAATTACAATGAAGGGGCAGACCCACCTTAGAAAATGGTAATCAATGGTTTAATTGTTTTCCTCTAATTTACAGTGAGCCAATGTGGCCAGTTGAAGCTCGATGTGCTGCAATAGCCAACACATACTTTACTGTGGCAATCAACAGAGTTGGGACGGTAATGTTCCATGGGATAATCAGCTTACTTGTGTGTGTGTTAGCTGCGATTTGATAAACACAGATACGTAGTCAATCAATACATTCAATTTGCTAGAAGGTTGCGCAAGTAAGCCAGGTCTTGGAACTCCAACACAAAGACAATTCGGACTTTTTTTGTTGTTGTTGCAAGACAGGAACTCTGTTTTTTAATAACGTTGTCAGGCAGGCTCAGACATATAACAAAAAAAGAATCAACGAGGTACACAAGTTTACGAGAATTGATGACCCCCCGAAAGTGGGGTCAAGAGCACTAAATTTAGTGTAAATTTAGTCAATGATCAAGGCGTTATAAAAATATCAGAACAACTCTGGAGCAAAATCTTTATAGATGTTTTTTGTTATTATTATTATTATTATTATTATTATTGTTATTATTATTATTATTATTAATGTTATTAATATTATTTTTATTTTTCTTGTTTAACAGGAGCACTTTGCAAATGAATTTACATCTGGTGATGGCAAACAAGGTATTTTACCGAAACCGTTGGTAGATTTATGACAGATTTACAGCTGACATCAATTAGTTTTTTGTATTTCGAGGATAGTCTTTTCCTATTTGTTTATTTGTTTTGTTTGTTTTTTGCAGCACATAATGACTTTGGACATTTCTATGGTAAGAAGGACAGTTGCTTTTGATTTCAAAATTTAGTTACCCGTATGAAATAGCAGTCTTCAAATCAGTGCGTATTCTACAGCAAAACGCACAATATATAAATTGTGCATAGATAAATTCTCTATACTGCCTCATTCCCTGGGGAGACCAATGTTTTTGGAATGCTTTCACGAGCACTCACAAAGAATGCAAATGTTTGCTCTAACAATAGTGACTTGTGAAGTAGTTATGTTCTCCATAGCTCATACGTTGATCTCGTCCCCAGATCTCGTTTTGGCGGTCCGAGGACAAAAGAAGGGGGAGGGGGAGGGGAAGGGAGAGGAAGAAACGAGATCTGGCAAAATACGAATCGAAACAAGCGCTGTTGGCTGTTCCAAAATGCACGCAAAAGCTCAACGCGCGTGTCTACAATGTATGATTTTATAAGTTTGTCTGTCGGTTACGGTGCCAAAAACATGCCAAAAAAGTTCTATAGAGCTAAAATATCTTACGATAAAGTGTACCTTATTTTCAACGAAAATAGAACGGCTGTTAAACTTGAAAGACTGATTGAAAACTCTGGGGAAAATACAAGTCAGTGAAGAAGACGGCAACGCCAGTCCAACCATCACTTGTATAGAAACCCCCGGGAGAAGCCGTTTTGGGCAGAGGTCACGAAAGTCTCCGTGTTTACCTTCTAATAGGGAAAACCAGACTATATTTAAGGCACTGAACAATCAATCTTTTAAAAAACTTTTGACGCGACAAACGTCCGCATGAATCCCAGACTCCCAACAACAAATCGCCTTGCAAAAAAAATCGGAACACGCGGCATCGGCGGTTGAAAGTTTCTAAATTTAAATTAGACACTCGAGACAATCTTTTAGTGTAATGAAGTATTTTATTTCCAAGTATTTTCGATCATGACTTTGAAGTATACAGTAAAGTTGATCGAAGGCTGTTAAAGTGCAGCAATGGCCAGTTTCGTGTAATAACGGAAACCACATAAACATTTCACATTTGGGATATCACAAACTTACCAATCAAGAATACAGTCTCAGTGAGCCTCGTCAACCACCACAAAGACAACATTCTACTGATAGTGATAGAGTTTAAAAAGCAGCAGTTCCCTGCAAGCTTTGTTGCTTGCAAAAACTTCTCATCTGGGTGTGCAAAAAAGATGATAGCACGGTCCTGCATGAACACCGGCCTCGGCCATGCCTTCCAAAATGGATTTAATGGTCAAGTTTTCGTTCGCACTTTCGCCTGAGTCTCGCACTGAAGATAGAATGCCCTCTCTCTTCTACAAATCCGAAAGCTGCTTGCCATCAGGGCAAATAACGACAAGACAACAATTGTGATATAACCTGGTCTTCCACCACGAAACAAACATTCCGACATGTTTGGCAGCAACTGGAAAACTTGTCAGAATTTTCCGATACATCCGTTTGGAAGAACTGCTAAAACATGTCGCCCTGCTGCACTCTAGCCTTTACAACCTCTAACTGTTTGAGTTTTAGCTCTAAATTGTTTTTTAAAGCAAAATGCAACGCCTTATCCAACTCGATTTCTGTACTGTACACATGAAAAACAAGTCAGATTTGGAGCATGCGCAGTTGTCGCGTGGGCCAGATTTATGGGCCACGCAGTCATATTTTGCCAGATCTCGTTTCCTCCTCTCCCTTCCCCTCCCCCTCCCCCTTCTTTTGTCCTCGGACCGCCAAAACGAGATCTGGGGACGAGATCACTCATACGTGTGACTAGACTTCACACAATAAAGCAAAATGGAAAATAAAACTCAGTAAAATTCAAGTTAGCATGCGCCGGATTACGATCATTTGTATTAATTTACAATTTTTTGTATATACAGTACTTTGTACGTTTAAATATAATTTTGTATTCACTGGAGTATAGTTAACACCCAATTCTAGTATTTAATATCATTACTGAGGCTGGGTGGTTTTTGCTAGGCCCGTAGGAAGTCGAGTTGAAAATTCGGCGGTGCGTCCTTTTTTTTTGTTTTTAGTTTTCTTCGTCCGTTACTTAAATATGCAAGCCAGTCGCATGCGTTTTTGGCTTGATCACGTGCAAAGCCTTAATCGCATGCTTTTGGGCCCGAGTACTAAAGCGAAAATATTATGGACAGTTTCAATATTATGCACGATTTAAACACAAACCCCGAGTCTTCGCTTACAGTAATTCGGTGCCTGCAAGACAAAGAAATCAGTTAAATGCAGCCACGCTGTCAGCGACCAATACGACAAAACCGGTTAAAGGCATGCGATATGACTGTGGAGTGCAGCTCCTATATCAGACTGCTTCGTGTGACTGGGCAAGCAAAATCGAGGATGGTGAATGCCATCTTCGTCTTTCTCTTTTTGATTTTTTTTTACATGGATTTGGACAGTTTTTGCCGACAAAGGCAAGATAAACATTGAGCATGGTGCTCAGCCATAACGACTCAAGGTCACTATTGACAATAATAAATTAAGTTGAATCGTTCAGTGGTAAAACGTGTCTCTAAGAGAAGGAAACCTTGTGAAACAACCAGTAGATAGATGACTTTGATCGGGTCGATAGCTTGTTAAGCTTTTTCCCCCGCCACATATATACGGATATTTTTTGTTGAGTAAAAACGTTCATAGTTGTCCTCAACATCTGGCAGAATTGTATGAGCAAAGCATAAGGCATGTTATTTCAGACAAAATGCCAGTGAACATAATTAGCTCAATGACAGATACAATTTGTTTGTCTGACAAGTTGTATCAGTTTGTAACGTTGCAACATATGATGAATTGATTAGAATTCGGCACCTCAAAGTCAAATCTCGATACGAATCTCGAGTAAACAGAGCAAATACAGCTTTTTGCTCAATGTTATTTTTAGGTCTCAGCTGTTTAGGACTCGTAATACAGCAGGATACAGGTACTTTGAAAACGTCGGTCGGTTGAGAGGGACTTGACATGAAAAGTTGATCTAGAATATTAAGTGTAAGTTCGCCTCATGTCCGTATTCTTGGTACTTCCTAACCCTTTAAGCTTGAAACACGACATTCGGTGTGTCGCTAAATTCTCCTGCAGTTTCCTTCTTAGAATCTGGCTTTTCATCTTAGAAAGTTCGCTGTGTGAGATCAATTTTTTATTCTCGTGAGCATTTAAGTTCAATTTTGTGTATAATGAAAGGAGACGATGCATGCTGACAAACTTGCTCGGGCTGAAAATGTTAAACTCTTTGCTACCAAATGTATTTATTCTATGAATGATTATTGATAAATACTTGATAGTACAGTGTACGACGCGACATAAACAAATTAGCTATTTTCGAGTATTTTAGTTTATCCCATTTAATTACTCTCGGTTCTGTACAGTAGTAATGTGATGTGGTATGTTTTTCTCCTGTGGGCCTTGGTGTTTAGCTGATAACCTGCGAGCCGGCTCATTTTTTCTTGGGGGAGGGGGAAGGGTGGGGGAGGCGCAAACCGAGCCAGGTAGCAGGCTATGTAGTTGACGTTTTAATGAGTTCCAAGCGTTAGACCTTCGACGAATCGTCAATTTAAAAAAAATTACTAATCATACAGCAAGGTACGGGCCGAGTTAGGCTGTTAATACAGCCTCTTGTTTAAACTAAACTACAGCCCTCTTTTCGCCCCTAACCCATCTCAACTTCTCCCTTAGCCAGTTCCTACGCAAGCTCTTACACAAATGTCTACAGATGCAGTAAAATAATCGGAAAAGATATGTAAAGTTCTTCGTTTGAGTAGTAAGGTAATTTTTTTGGTTTTTCAGAAACGTTCTATCAGATTCTATTTGTAAATTAAATATTACTACCGGTTCAAATATACGTACATGTAACAGCTATCATATGGCAAAGTCGAGTATAGGCGAATTTCTCCTGACGTGCCTTAGTTGCTCACTCAACAATTAATAATAAGCTGTGAATGATGATTATGTTGATGGGGACTAGCCAGAAACTAAACCAGGTGAGCTCGTTCACCGTAAATAACGCTACACTTGAGCGCGTGTACTAGTTCAAGTACTTGGGTGTTACACTTGACCCTAATCTATCGTGGAACGAACACTTGATATATTGGGAAACAAAATATCTTCGAGGCTCGGTACGCTCCGCAAAGCCCGCAAGTTTCACCAAGAGTCGCTTGTTTAACCCAGTTCAACGCTAGGGTGCTGCCCTTATTTGATTACTGTTGTGTCGTGTGGGATGCCTGTGGACAAGGAAACAAGAACTTCCTTGACCGTATGTGCTGTTGAGCCGCAAGTATAAATGAAGGCTTCGAGGTCACCCAAAACAAGCTGGGTACTGTCTTCAAATGGTGATCACTGCAGCGTCGACGAGACTACCATGAATGTCGGCAGGTTCACAAATGTCTCGATGAATCTGCGCCAAAGTACCTTCTTGACAACTTTGAGAAGTTTAATCAAATCCACAGCTATGATTCCCGCAACAAAGACCTCCGCTTGCCGCTAACAAAAAAAACCACGAAATTTCAAACTGCGTTTACATTTAACGCTGCGAAAACGTGGAATTCGCTGCCATCTTATATCCGCCGCTGCCGCTCTATTACAAGTTTTAAGCACCACACTAAACAACTCTTTACTTAAAAGATCTGACTTTGATATGTGTTAAGATATATTTAAACTTTTTTCTCTTGTTGGCTTTTTGTTGCGCAGGGATCCATTCAAACCAGTGCTGCTGAACTGGATTCTCTGTCAAATCTAGTATATAAACTAGAACTAACCACAGGTTATGCAAGTGCTGCCGGTCTTTTTTTATAATTATTTTGATGTATACATTTCTTCAACAAAGAGTATGGAATTAGGGATGTTGGGTGTGGTTGGGAAATTGGGTACGAGACCAAATTTTTCTTCTGACAATTCCTTCTGTAAGCTTGTTTTATTTTTGCAATTGCGTTTATCTTCGATATTTTATCTCGTATGTAACAAAGAACTTAACAGACCCAATATGAAAATAGCCGCTAGTGCATGATGTTCTGTCGATGAGTGCGTAAAATGTCATATGACTAGGTCCTCGGGGTCACGTTTGCAGTTCACAGTTCACTTTTTGACGGCTGGAAGGGCAGCTAGCGGCAAGTTAACTACGGCGTAGATTTTAGAGCATTAAAACTTCACAGACCCACGTTTACGGCTAATAACTTCATTCGTTGATGTTTATTCTCCTTGTCAGATAAGTTTCAAGTTTTTCATGGCGAAAAACAACATGGCGGCACCTCAAACGGCAAACCTCTAACCTCAAACTGCGCTGACAAACCGAATGCTAAATGTCCCTGTTTTGATATTTTCCTCTACAGGATCAAGTTACATTGCAGCTCCAGATGGAAGCCGAACACCGGTATGTATCCTGGTCCATTTTCTGCATTACAGGTTGTTTGTAGAGTAACAATGTTAATAATGTTAAAAACATATTTAATTACACCTTAAAAATCCACTCAGTAAATGAGTGCTTAGTACAGTGGAGGCGTATATAAGGTGTATAGTGTACGAACGTTGTACCTGTATAGTGCACGTACGTGGTAACCTTATAGTACACGTACGTGGTACCTGTATAGTGCACGTACGTAGCACCTGTATAGTGCACGTACGTGGTACCTGTATAGTGCACGTACGTAGTACCTGTATAGCGCATGTACTAGGTACCTGTATAGTGCACGTACGTAGTAGCTGTTTTATCCACGTACCTGTTAGTACAAGTATTTGGTGCCCTTGTTTTAGTGTACATACGTACGTAGTACCTGTATAGTGCACGTACGTAGTTCCTGTTTGCTCCACGTACCTGTCTAGTGCCCGTATGTGGTACCCTTATTATAGCGTACGTACGTTCGTAGTACCTGTGTAGTGCACGTATGTAGTTCCCGTTTGATCCACGTACCTGTGTAGTGCCCTTATGTGGTACCCTTATTATAGTGTCCGTACGTTCGTAGTACCTATGTAGTGCACGTTTGTAGTTCCTGTTTGATCCACGTACCTGTGTAGTGCCCTTATGTGGTACCCTTATTATAGTGTACGTACGTTCGTGGTACCTGTGTAGTGCACGTACGTAGTTCCTGTTTGATCCACATACCTATGTAGTGCTCGTACGTGGTACCCTTATTATAGTGTACGTACGTTCGTAGTACCTGTGTAGTGCACGTATGTAGTTCCCGTTTGATCCACGTACCTGTGTAGTGCCCGTATGTGGTACCCTTATTATAGTGTACGTACGTTTGTAGTACCTGTGTAGTGCACGTATGTAGTATCTGTTTGATCCACGTACCTGTTTAGTGCCCGTATGTGTTACAGTTATTATGGTGTATGTATGTACGTAGTACCTGTGTAGTGCACGTAGGTAGTACCTGTTTGATCCACGTACCTGTGTAGTGCCCGTATGTAGTACCTGTATTATAGTGTAGATACACACGTAAAACCTGTATAGTACACGTATGTTGTTGCTTGCGTAGTGCTCGTATGTAGTACCTGTAAGTTAATGCAAATTTTCACTCCATATTCATTTCCTTATTATCTCCAAGGGCTTGTCGCGCATTTCAGATGGATTGATTATTGCTGAAATGGACCTTAACTTACAGAGACAGATCAGAGATAAATGGTGTTTTCAGGCAAGTAATTATTTGAGTGTCTTTTTATTAAAAAACATATTTCCAGCAGATAAAATACAAAAGTTTTCTTTGACATTTTTGTTTGAAACATCTCTCTGCGTTTCCTTTCCATACCATCATTCTGCGCATTACCATACCCCTAAACCATGATTGTTTTGAAACTAGTAGAATAATTCTCAAATGAACCCCCTGCACCCATCTGATAGTTTTGCAATAAAAGTGTATCATCTTAATCATCATCATTTTAATCCCGAGCTTATGTTTGAATTGAATATCATACTTTTGAGCAAGAATTTTTGAAAAATTATTTGCTCTGTACTAGTTTAAATGAGGCCGCTCTAGCTTCTTATCATCATCATCATCATCATCATCATCATCTTTATTTAAAACACGGTAAAATCGTCAGCGTAACACTATAAACATGTATAAAAACTTCGATAAAAGGACGTTTACAGACACTGGTTTCCATGATTTCCGTGTGGGTCTGGAAAAGGAGAATGAATTCTTCTTTTAAAGATTGCGAGGGAATTTAGATTTCGCACATCATTTGGTAGGTTGTTCCAAATTTTTGCCCCACTGTACTGGAAACTTGATTTTCCATAATTCGTTCTAGGTAGGGGAAGTGCCAGTTTGTTGTCTCTATCCCTTAGGTTATATCTAGAGTCACAGTTAACAAACAGGTCCTCTAAATATTTGGGGAAAAAACCATTGAGAGTTTTGAACATAGCATTGGATAATTGTTTATCTCGTCTAGTGGAGAGATCATCCCAACCTGGGAGATTTCTTAAACAGCTTGAGCTTCTGGTTCTTTCAAGCCTTTGTTTGTTCGTCTGAATTTGCATTCCCTCATAAAGAAAATAGAAGGGTTGGTACCAATAAAAGGAAGTTAGCAAAGGGGCATTGTTAGTTCTGCTTTCTGACGTCAACACTCAAGTGACCCTAGGAACATTGTTTTTAAGTTTTGAAAGTTTCTCGCTCTCAATCTAATGTAAACCCCCCTTCCCTGACCTATCACCCTTTACTTTTTCATGGTAATAAATTTAACATATTAGAAGGAACGTAGATAAAAATTATGATTTTAGCGTTTTGCATCTACCCTGTATCTTTCCCCTTCTGAACGCATTCCTTTTTTGAATGTACTCCCTCAGGATGTTGGTTGTGCAGCCCTCCCGTGCATGTTTCATAAATCAAATCTCAGTTTCTTAATTAGCGAGCTATTGCAACGTCGGGTCATTCGTCGCTAATAGTAAGAAAAACTTCAAATCACGTAGGGGCAGGCATGGGCTGCTTGCAACAAACTGAATCACATATGGCAATCAGAACTCCACTAAGATCAAGTTCTTTAGGGCCTGTGTTAATTGAAGGCATTCTGCTTTATGGAGCCGAAAAGTGGACCATAAGTAAAAAGCTTGAAAAACGTCTAGTTGGCACTTACACAAGATTACACGTGCGAGCTCAGAATCTCTCTTGAAAGAACCATTCAACAAAAAACGAAATTTACGGGAATCTTCAACCTATTTCCACAACTGTAGCTCAAAGAAGAGCAAGATTTGTGGGTCACTGCTTCCATGGTGAAGACCAGGTTGCATGTGATCTGTTGTTATTTGGACTTCCCTGTCCAAAGAGGGAAAATAGACCTCTTGGATATCCGGACACCTTGGCCAGGGACACAGGCCTTTTTTATGAAGAACTTTCCCAGACAATGGCAATCAGCCCCGTATGGCGTGATGTTGTTTCAGCAATCTCGACGGCAGTCGAATTAATGAATGAATGATTGCAATGTCATGGTTCAATACCTGTACACCGGTCAGTCTCACAAAAACTACCAGCTGGTTTTCTCTAAGCGGGTGTTGGATCCAGTTGTGGCCCAAACTTGTCCCAATGGGTACGAACGCTTGGAGCTAGATCGCCAGAAGAACTTTATAAAGGAAACGCTTTTGGTATTTAGATTTTGTAAAATGAGTATTTCATTTTAATAATACCGAACAGGGACGGGGTTAGCTAGTATTGTCGCAAAGACCCTCAATCGTTCCCGCTTGTACAAAGGATGATGATGATTGTGTGATGATTGTGTGTACCTGACCTTTTTTACCCCTGTTCCCAGGGTTTTGTCTTCGAGCCCTCGTACCTCCATCACAAAAACCGGTTAGCAGGAACAGTTTCAATGCACTCATTTTTTATGGTTTACTGGTAATACGTTTACACTGCGTGTTATACTTACAACTATTACATATGTGGGTAATATAGTGTTTACTAATGTACCAAAACAAGCGGTATTTTTTTCTTTTATAGATGACATCTCGACTTGATATTTATGCAAAGACCTTGAACGAAGCTATCAAGCCAGATTTTGTCCCGCAGAGGGTGGTTGATAAGGCTGGACAACAGTGAATACACTTAAAAGTTGGGAGAGTGAATAGTTAACACTAGTTATCGCTGGTGTTCAACAAAACGCTTGTTCTTCTGAAGAATGCTTTTAAAAACACCAGATAACATGTATTCCTTAATGGTAGCGCCATTTTCGCAGACTGGTTAAAACATACCTAATAAAACGTTTCCCTAAGGGGATTTGAAAGGGTTCTGTTTGTGTCTACTGTGGTTGTAAGAATGTTTTCGGTGCACCTTTTTCATTACGTAGATGCAATTCGTGTACAACATCGGAGACAGGCCATAATCCTAAAAAATAGTTTGCTTTCCCGCGCCGGTTAAAACAAAAGGGATTTACTGTATTTTCTTAAGAAAAATCTTGAAACGGTTACTCTTCAACATGTTTTCAATAACTGTCTCCGAAGTGCAGAGGCACATATTTGATAGTTTTGTTTGTGATCAAGGTATTTATAATCCATTTACTTTGTCAAAGTTTAGCACAAACATGGCTTTAAGATTTTACTCTATAAAGTCCGTAAAACAACAACCCTACATAAAATCAAAGTCATTCCTAAATGAATACAAATCACGCTATAAGCAGAAACGTTTTAACCCTAAGTGAAACAAAACCAATCACAAACTGGTCACTCTAATTAAAACAACTGAACTCTAACTGCTTACAAACTACCAACTTCCGCCTTCTACTTAAGGTTACCGTTCACCTTGAGCGGTGTTTTCAGTTTTCCGTACGTAACTCCGTTAATATGCATCGGATACCCACAAACCTATATATCAATGGAAAGCTTATAAAATTATCTGAATGATGGTGGAAAAATTGTTTAAAAACAAGATTATATTAAACTGGTTCGACTTTAAAATGTTGCTACTATAACGTGTTCACAGTTTTTTACGGGTTATGAATTAAGCGTTTCAATGCCTTGACGATAAATTAACAGGCTTATACAGTTTTTAAGGCAGTTTGAGTATTGCAACAGTCAAATTAATTTTCAAATATGATTAACTGAAACCTGTTTAATGACAAGCGTGAATGTGGCTTTGGTTAATAATTTTAACCAATGTAATTATTTTTAATTATAACTAAACCTCAGAGCAAAAACCCATGCTTTATGTCAAAAACGTTTATTCTTCCATTTTGGTATTTCTTTTTAAACACTTCCTCTACACTAGTGTATCGCGGTATTTAAAACATCATTTGTTCTGTTCTTGTTTTTCGCAATACGTTCTATTCATCCTGTTGATGATGCAGTGGCGAATCCAAGGGGGGGGGCCTTGGGGGTCTGTGCCCTCCCCCCTCCCTGCGAAATTTTGTAGCAAAAAATTAGTACTAAACTAGAAAGAAATCCTCGCAAAATGCTGTAAATGGCCATTTTAGAAACTAAATTTTCCAAAAATTTCTGCCAGCTGATCTGAGCCTCTGGAACTAGCCAATCAGGTGCGAGGACGTCTGCAAAACCGTATATCACGTCGTTTCAGGCCCCATCCGCGAGACAAGGCAGGAATAAAATTTGTCCATTAAATGATCTACTAATTAGTGTTTAAAAGACTTAATCTTCATTTCAGAAGTCCCTTGATATAGTTTCTTGGACCAAAGTACTGCTTTAAGAGCAGGCTTAATGATACACAGTTTTGCAGATGACGTCACAGGGGCAGATTAGCTGGTGGGGAAGCATGCCCCCAGACCCCCCAAGAAAGCTCGCGCCTTCGGCGCTCGTTGGAGCCCCCCAGACTCGTACCCAGCCGCCTTTAGGAGGCGGAAGAGAGAAGACGCGAAGGATTTTGGGAAGGAAATGAGGGGCGCGCAAAGGGTTTTGGGCAGGACGAACTCGGGAAATTTCACTTCGTCTTCCCCACAATCCTTTGCGTGCCCATAAAAGCGACTTGGTACGAGTCTGGGTGCCCCCCCCCTCCCCCCTTTTGAAGTTCCTGGATCCGCCCCTGTAATGCTCGCGCTACACTGATTGCTGTGAGCATACTAATCGTGACGGGCTTCCTGTCAGTGTGGTCAATGCCAGTTTCAATCTTGCTGCTTTGACGGGCTGGCTGGCTATAGATGATTTTGTGAACGTACGTTACATTGGTCAGTGGAAATAAATCTAAAAGTATTAATACGACAAAAAGAGCGTGACAGACCGCATGCAATTGCAGGAGAATAACCATGCCAAAACGGTCCTGAATCCACACAAAAAAAGTTCAGAAGAGAAAAGAGTATTATCGTTTGGTTACAGTATCATTCACCACACTCAATATGCAGTGCAGTTTTCATGCTCTGAAAAGAAGATCCTTACATTTGAAGCACGAACGAACGCTGAGACGAGTACAAGCTACAACTCTGCTCGTATTGCCAAAGTCGAAGAACGAGAAATGCCAAACTTGAAATGGTTTTGGCGAAAGACTTAGAAATACAGTAGCGAGAGGGAGCTATGGAAAATAGCGATAAATGAAAGGTGTTTCACTGTTTGTCGATCACTAAAAGGTAAACAAGCTGAAACTACAGTGTGTCAAGGCGAATTTATGTATAGACTCCTTAACAACTTATTACCTGATAATATATTCGATGATTACTTCAAACCAATAAGTCACAGATATAACACTCGCTCCAAAACTAATAA
>JAOBRG010076888.1:0-20793 GCA_027574985.1 Umimayanthus nakama | reverse complement strand
ATATGTTTGTGGGCAGCCGATGCATATAAACGGAGTTACGTACGGAAAACTGAAAACACCGCTCAAGGTGATCGGTAACCTTAAGCGCAACACACTGTTCGGTCAGTGTTGGTTTCTGGGTAACTATATCACGGTATTTCAAGGTCCGTTTGCTTTGTAAATTCTCTTATTTTGTCATGAGTTTTTCAAAACTAACACCACTTGGCTATATTACACAAAATGGGGTAAAGAAAACTTTCTGTGTTTTTCTTGGTGATGAGTTTTCTAATCCCATTTCCGAACCGGATCCTGCACTCCATTGGTTAGTGTCGTCCATGTTCAGTTATGCTCCATGCTGAGGTGATTCCTTTCACATTAAATGTATGCTCATCTGAATATCTTGCAACCAAATCTTTTGTAAGGCAAACAAGGTTGCTGTTCCGACCCAAGCACACTCTTCCTACAGACTTCTCCGCATTTGTATGGTGACTGACTTCTACTGCAGACATTCGCTTTACATGCAGACAATGCTTCTAACAACTGTATAACTAAAACATTATGAGTTTACTACGTCGATAGTCCTGACCATTGTCACTGGAGGCAGGTACTAGGTATGTAAAACTCGGCCTGCTTTGCACACTTTTCTAAACAAGAAAACCTCTTACTGACCTTTTCTCGATCAGGTTTGGCTAATAGTATTTAGCAAATGTTATTCCGAAATCTACCTCAGTGTTACTTAATACATGAACGGTAACAAAAAGAGAACAAGGGTCTAAGTTCGTAAACGTTGAGACTCTGTTAAACTAGGTAGTCCACGTATGTCTGTAACACTGTAAACTACAACAATGATTAATGATGCATATAGTTTCATCACTTTATTTTTATGAGCAAATAATTTATTGTATAAGCCTACTTTAGCTAGGTACTTCTCTTAAGTTTTACTCCCCATGAAGTTCAAGTTTGGATCGATTATCGTTCATTAACAAATCACACCTTTAAGGCTCTTTCTTCAAATAGTAGTTAATGAAAAATTGGCTTTCACGAGGTTTGAGATGCTAATTACTTCTTTAACCTGTTTTAATAAAAATTAAGAGTGCATTTCCAAAGTTTCAAATATCAAGATGAAGACGCGAAAAACAGTAAGGGAGGGGGAGAAGGGAGGGGAGGGAAAATGAGACAAACAAGTACAGTCACCCCCTCCTCCTGCCCCTTCCCCCTCCCCCTTTGTCTCTGTTGGGTCTTTTTTTTTCAACTTTCATCTTCTCGATACACGATACTCGTGTAGTAAGGCTAGGTAAAGAATTTCCTGCCACTGTAGTTTTTCCGCTTCCAAAAAGCCTAACAGCTTCTTGGCCTGGTTTCATCACTGTACTCATTACCTCATCAATATCGACCTAGACACAGACTCGCGGTTGAGTAATGAAATTAGAACTTAAACTGACTAGGTTTTACAAATAATTAGCTTAGGCAATAAGCCAGCAAGTAGTTTGGTTCACATATGTATTTTCCCTATGAAACAGCCATGTATAATTTTAACATTTTTTCCACTGAGAAGAGGTACATCGTTGAAGGTGCAGAGAAGGCACAACCTGTAAGGTCAAACTAGAATAAACGACCAATTTACAGTGGCCAATTTAAGTGTGAACATTACGGCATTCACTCGAGTACATATAAAGAAGGTAAGATCGAGAGTTAAAATGGTATTTTGTTCGATAACTCGGCGGTAGAATTGAATCTGATACAGCCGACAAACAAACAAGTACCTACTGTTACTCCACCAATCCATGCAGGTTCAGTTTCAAATTGCTTCCCGTTTAGAATACTTCTTGATGTCTTGTGGTTAAATGAGGAAACGTAACAAAGCCGGATGAAATACCGGGCACTTCCCGTTATCTAATTAAAAACTAACATTCGGATTGCGGTTTGTCTTGTACATTTGATCAGTTTCGACAGTAGCAAGTTGATGAAGGGATCAAACCTTACACTCTTCACATATATAGGGTCAGTCAAAAGACAAGTTATCAACTTTATCAGCTCTACAAAAAGCGTCATCAACATAATCGTCATTAATATTGTTACTACAATATTATTGTTATTATTTATTATTATTATTATTATTACTATTACTATTATTATCATTATCATTATCATTATTTTTATTGTTATTGTTGTTATCATTGTTATAATTACATCACCATTGTCAATGCCTTTGTTGTAATCATTATAATTGTTGTTCTTTGTTAATGTTTTTGTTATTTTTATAGTTGTTGTTGGTATTACTAGTTTATTATTATCATTATTATTGTCAATGTTGTAACATCTGCTTGACTGTCTGTCTTCAAGTCATTCAATCGACGTCTTTTCTCTCCTTAACTAGATATTGGGTCGAGAAGTTATTGCAGGTGGAACACTTGAAACTTGTACGTACTCTCTTGTACTGTATGAAAGTTCCCCGCATATTTCCACCTCTGTCAATCTCTTTTCTTCTAGTTTGGTTCTTACTTACTTTTCACACTGACTGACCGTGCAACGTTTCGTGCTGTTTGTTTTCTACATTGTGCGTTTACTTATGAATTATAACCGGACCAATTGACTTCCACTCTTTGTTTTCTAATTTTAATTTTTGTTTTGTTTAGTTATTAGTTAAGTGGGCATTTGCCAATGTCAAGTTTGTAACGGTCAGCTTCTTGCGCGTGTTTGATGAAAAGCGAAGTGTTCAGATGCATGAATAAAATTTCAGGTGTTTTCGAAAATCAGACAGGCACGTCGTAATGTCAAGTGCTTCGGAGAAAGTTCTAGATCTTGTTGATCTTGTTCCCTTTTATAGTGACTGAGTGGAAAACTTGAGAGCTGAAAGATAAGAAAGGAGTTCGGCCGAAAGTGCGTATCGAATTCAAACTGAATTCTTCGTATTGCAAACAAAATTAAACTATTTACAACGATTAATTTTTTTAAAACAAAAGTACAATTCAAGCAATAAAGTGAGATATCCTCAGCTCAACAGATTTAAGCCGGAAAGATTACGTCGCGGGGCGCACAGGTATTGCGGAAGCTTTAAGTTTAGCTGGACAGTTACTTACACTTGTTGGAAATGGAGAATAAAAAAAGAAATTAAAGGTGTCTTGTTTGCAGATAAACCTGAACTCTCTTCATCTAATCAACATTCTTGTTTTACAAGTGAGTTCTTGTCGGTTGTAACACATAAAACAGATAACAGTGTTAACAACAGCAACAAAGTACAATAACAAAAGCAACGAAGAAAACTACAACGACATCGATTATATCGGCGAAAACAAGAAGAAACAATTATACTTCTTATCTTACTTTTTCCCAACTTATCAGTTTTTGTCAGCTGTGTCTGTCTGTCTGTCTGTCTGTCTGTGTGTCTCAGTGTCTGCCTACAGTAACTGCGGTTTGTGTACGTGTCTGTGTTAACGTATGTGTAATGTATATATGTATGTATGTATGTACGCATGTCTTTCTGTCTGTCTGTATGTATGTATGTAGGTATGTATGTGTGTGTGTGTGTCTGCGTGTGTAAGTCTAAATCTAAAAAAAAAACATGTAGAGCATTAAGTACAAATAAAGATATTGTTGTTGTTGTTGTTGTTGTTAAAATAAAGTGGAGTGAAACTCTGTTCATCTGAACTCTCTAAGGCGCTTTGCTTGACTTGTTTGTTGCAGGAATGAAAACTCGGTCATACATAAGTGGCCGTATTTATTTAGCATATAATTAGTCCAATCTTCTCAGGTATTATGATCTGCTTACGAGTTACGGTCAGGATTGAGGAATCAATAACATACCCCAAGGATATCGGCGTGAGTTAATGCACAGTGTCTTGATTTCGATCTTATACAGTTTCCGGATAACAAGTCGGAATCAGTCCTTGATCAAACAGCACTTTGTTCTCTCCGTAAACTTTCGTAGATAGCCCTGTTTGGAAAGCTCAGCCAGTTGGTTGCCACTCAATACCTAGAAACATCTGAGACAGACCTGATATTGGCTACTAAACGGTTTTGGTGCGGTCATTAACAGCTGATATGTTTAAACTTGTACCACAAATTGTGGGGACTGTGCGCGTACATCATCTGCGAGGATTATCATTGTGAAAAGTTTGGGACAGTTCCTCACTCCATCATGCAGGTAAACCTAAACTGTGCATGAAGATTGTGTGATTTATAAGCAATCATTGTCCTGACTGTTTGACTTATATTGCCCAAGGTATCAGTCGGGCTAAAAATATCTTTCGATCAATATAGCATTTACTTCGTTAATTGGGTGATTGCTCTAGCTTGCTCCAGAACTAAAACTGAACAAATAGTGTCCTAGACAAATAGATAAACTACATATTGCCCTTGCTTTCGTGCCAAACTTCATGGCTTCGAGAGGCTTCATGTTTCTACCAAGAACTTCCAATGCAAAGTTAGACGCTAGATTAGGATAAATTCTGATCTGCCCGAGGACAAACTTGAAACTAAGAGTTCTACACATAGCGGTCACTGATGCGCTAGGTGTCCTTCATATTCTTTTGAAACTCTTTAAAGAGTGAAAATGTTGGAGAAGGAAAATAAAACAGACCTACTGACCGCGAGAGGTGGGCCACAAAATTTGCAGAAATCTCAGGGAATATTGTTAAGACTGAAGTACTCTGAACCGTGAAGAAGCATATCTGCATAGTGTGGGGTGTCGCACAGATGTTGCATAGTCAAACAACTGGTCATTTCAGTAGCTATGATGAATGTTAAATCCTTTAACCTGGACACTACCACTACGTTAATTGCTAATCGATTGATCTTCCGATCGAAGTTGCAGCAGTTTTGATCGAGAAACTGTGCACTCTTCAGTAAACTGACAAGTTGTTTTTATACTCTTTAAGATGGGCGGCATTTTATGACGCGTTCACTTTCACAGTAGCACTTTGTTTCAAAGCAACTTTTTAACTGTACTACGACGAGATCGAGGATTCTTTAAAATGTAATGGCAGAGCCCGGCTGTACGTTTAGGAATGTATAGATTAAATGTGCGGTGGTCTAGATTGTTAAGACACTAGGCAGCGGTCAGTGTAAGAAGTCTTTAATCACTAAATACTTGGCATCTCAAATCTACTAAGTCTGGTTTACTTTCCGGTACGAGTGTCTTTTTCTAAATCCGTATAAAACAGTTGCCACAAACAGAGTAAAAAAGATTTGCTACAATAGGCACTCTACTCAATTTGATACATGTGTTGTAAATAGCCGCGTGTTATACTTATAACTGCGCCTGTACTAGCATATCTACTGACATGCAGAAGATGAGTTTATTTCAAGTTTCCTGGTTTATGTCAAATGATTTAAGCGACCAAAGATAAAGAGCTTTAGTAGTGAAAAGATATACACGCCTCCCTTTAAACGGAACTCAAATCTACAGATCTGTAAGGGTGGTTTGCAGAGAAGAATGTTAATAGAGTTTGTTTGTTTTTTTGTTATATACCACCTTAACAAGAAATCGAAAGTGCGGTTCCAATTGAAAAGTCGAACAACCTTTGAATTAGACCCTACATATATCGCATGCTGCGGGGATTGGCATTCTGCAACTCGTTGACAGCGGCTTTTGCGTTCTTTTATTTACAAGTGTAAATAACTGACGTTTGCAATCTAAATGGCATGTATATACCAGTCATTACCTAGCCTTTTAAAAAAAACCGTATCAAAAGATCTTTACCAAGCAACTCTCGCAAATTTTTCCTCAGTACAAAGTGTGAATTAATCTGTCGGGTTTACCTTCTTCAAGAGAATTCAACACTGACAATAACTGCTTTTAAGCTAAAACTTTGTAGCCACGCTGAAGTTTCCTCGCTACTAAAGGCAAGACAGAGAGCTGTGGACATAGTTACTCGTGGTACACGAGTCAAAGTTTGGATTCCATTTAGTTTTCTTTCTTCTTTTTTTTCTTTCATGTCGCGATTAGCGATTCGGTCCAGTGACTGCCACTTTTGGGGTTTGTCCCCAGTCCCACGCGGTCAGTTATGATAAGTGGGAACGCCCCAATTGTTTTTCCTTTTTTTCATTTTTGCAATTTTATTTGTGAGAGTGGAGTTCGGATGAAGGAAGAAGTTTGTGTGTTTTTCGACTTATTTGTTGTGTTTCTCAACAAGTTATTGTTTCCCTCGTTACATACAGTTTGCATACACATCGGTGCTTCAAGGGTTAAAATAACTGAATGCAACCTCACTTCAGTCTCAACTTAATGAGGCTCTTGTTACAGAATATTTTATGTGCAAAGACTTCACTCGTGGGAAATCAAGTGGCCACCTTTCTGCCTTCATCTTCAGGAAACAGAACGTGAAAAACTCAATTCTTGGGCTTTTACAGAGAACGTAAACGTCAGACTTATGAACCATTTCAATTTGCGTGCAGCTTCATAAATACAGCTTTAATTTTCCCATTCACACACTTTCATGAACTTCAAGCAAAACAAAAACAATCGGACGATTAAGTTATACAAAAAAGAAAAGTGAAAACGGAAAGTTTTAATTATTAAAATAACTCAACCGCAACCGTAATCAGTCGACGTTCCGCCAGTTTTAAGTCCCTATTTTAAGAAAGCTGAGGGCAGTGTCTTTGGAGGTTCGTAGTATCTTGTGCCTTATCTTCGTGTGTCGTCACCGATGATCTGTCAAAATCTGAGAATGATAATCGGCCTCTAATTGTATGTTCACTTTGATTACTCAGTTTTGTAAAGACCGAATTTTTTCATTTTACTCATATGATAGTATACATAAATACCAAATTTGAAACTTATTAAACATAAAAAAAAACAATAACACATTTAATTTCTTTTTGTCCGAACAAATGGTTCTCAAAGAATTTCTTTTGATTGCATCACAATTTCGTGGTCTATTTTGTAACTTATCACCCACCAAAATAAATCGTGTATCAGTGAGATGACTAAAATGCATTTTGGCCCTGACATTACTTAATCGGATTGCTGTGCTTTATCAGAATGCAACTATGACAAATATTCACAAAGCTTGCTCTGTTATGGACTAGTTTTTAAAAGTGTCAGAGCATTAGGTATCAAAACAAAAGGGCCTTAGAGTTAGACATCAGCTGCCTCGGACGTTCATTGTGACTAGGTTTTGTTTTGTTGGTTTAAGGTTAACTCCTGTGTGAATCGAAGTTATATTTATTCAAACATAGTTGCACGCAAGGTCTTTCACAAACCAAACAAGTCACGGCGAGATTGATGCTGCTAAACTGAAGACTAACTAAAGAATCGGTATTGTTTCTGTGTCTCTCAGAGCCCGCGGCTAGCAACTTTATGAGACGAAAGGAATTGTGGTTATTTTTTTTTCATTGTGTTTGATACTGGTAAATAACAGACACCAAGTCTCGCATTTGGTACCAAATCTCAAACAGGCCAATCAGAAGTCCCGATGCTTTTGTTAAACGCAAAATTAACGGTATCACGCTTCATAGAAATCTGGACGAGAATTAGAAGAAAAGTGTATTCAAACTAAAGTCCGAGTAGACGCGAATGTGACAAAGTCTGATTGAAGTGAATGGCATAATACAATGTGAGTACACTCTCTGGCGTCGTGATGGAATAATCATATATAACAACTGGAGTTTCATGAGAGTGAGTTGAGCTGACCTATGGTAGTGTCTGTTATGGTTTGGACGTCTCCCGTGACAGTCGTTCTACCCAACGGTCTACACTTGTTAAATCCAAGTAAGTTCGGTGAAACTCTTTAGCAGAACAAGCTACGTTTAGTTTACTTCATAAGAGCTTATCTTTGGCACATAAATAGGACAAGCACATAGTCAAATTTGTCTTTTGAACGTGACGCAACGGAGCAAGTGCGACAGACCCACCACCCTGCCTTTCTTTGACTTCCTCTGGTTCGCTGTTACTTCGTCATTCAATACGCAACCGTCAGATCACTGACCTATCATAAATTCAAAGAGCGATATTGCCTTGTCTTTATTGAAAGTTGGCAACTAGTTTCCGTAGTTTCTAGTTCAATCAAGTTTTCTGTTGACTTTTCTTGTTTGACCAACAATGAGCGGTCTTGTGACGGCTGTTCAATGGCGCCGTTCTTTTTCTCGTTGGTTACTCAAAGATCAACATTTAATAACCTTTTTTGCAAAACTAAAGCGCATGACAATTCTTCAGCCGTATTGTTATCACGGTTTTTAAAAACTAAGACTTCAACTTTGCACAATTTAGTTTCTTTCTTATTAATACTACAATTACATGTTTTGAACCCACTTGTTTTTCTTTTTTTCCTTAAAAGGAGGAAGTGGTGAATGGTCTTAAAACCGTGATGCACTTTTTTCTCATTTTCACACGGTATCTAACGCTTCTTTACTATCGCCATATAGAGTTTTTTAAATTGTTCGTGGGAGAGTGTTAAAAAACAATTATTTTAATAGAAAAGTTGCAATATTGGTCACGAGTTGATCGTAAATCATTTAATGGGCGTTTCTAGTTCCGGTGCAAAGAAAATTTTCAAAGTGGTTTGTTTTCAGAACAGTTTTGTGTCTGTTTGTAACAGAAACCTTACAAGCTTGCAGTGAATCTTATCTGTCCACTGCCGTTGCTGCGTCCCATGTGGTTTGCAGGGACGCCGTCAATGCGCCGTGTTGGATTTTACATCTATTGTTTGAGTTTTCAAAAGTACACTTGAAAATTAACGTATTTCTCGCCTCAACTGGGAGGTAGTTCATACAAAAAACAACTCAGTTGTATGGTTATTTGTGAAGATATTGAATGAGGTGTAACTCCAAGAACAAAGCCAAAGACAGCCAGATATGCTGTTGTTTCGTTCACTTCCTGTTCATGCAGGTTGCGATCGAGAAAGACTGGTTCAGTTTTAAAAAATACCTGTGCTAGTGTGGGAGTTTGCAGCGCATAAAGTGATAAACGATTCAATAACAAAACAACCAGTGCAAACAAACGATCAGAGCACAGCTTCTGATCCCCGTTAAATTCTTTACGACCTATTATTATAATTAAACACCGCAGATTGGAAAAAGCACGCTTTTCTCCCGATCAGGTATGTTTGGTGATCTCTAATTCTCTTCGTTTTCCAGTCCCACTCACTATAAAACAAATTAGAGTTTCAAAACACGATCAGAAACAGGCATTGCATTGTTCGTTAAAAACAGATTTAATTTATTCGGATTTCTGTTTGTTTCGACTTTTGTTTTATGCAAACGAAGCACGTCTTTTTCACAAGCGTAGTTTTCTTTGTTAAGTCAAGACGCCATTGTTTCTTGTCGTTGTATTCTCTTTGTTGGCTGGGGGGTTCAAAGGGTGTTAACTCACTTGAATAAGAATAGAAGTTAGTACGAGTTTAGAATTAAAAATAATTAAATGAGGTGCCTTCCTTTTCCAGCTTGACGCAACGAAACAACCTGACTAACCTCAGATGTAAACCACAGTTCATTTATATTCAGACAAAACCAAAATGACAACTGGACAAAATATACCACTAGAGGGTTCTTCTATTCCTCTTACATTACTTCCGTTAAACTTCATTAGTTTGGAAGAAGCTGACAAAGAATGAGTACTGTCTTCAGTTGTCATTTACAATATTTTTGTGCTATTGCTGGTTTACACAGGCACTCTAAGATTTTTTTTTTAAAAAAACACCCATTACTCCGGGTTGAGCAGAAAACTGTGTCATATCAAGTTACACCAACTTGATGCACATTTGCCAAACATCGGTCTAGGTATGATATTTTTTACTAGAAGCTATTTTATTGGATGACAGTTGGCTTATAAACCACGCATGAACTACTGAATCAGTGTAAACAAAGCCAAACAATAAAGTCTTTGAATATGTAGGAGTGACTTGGAATTAACTTTATCCATAGTCATAGTCAACGTTGACAGTTGGAGATATGTGAAGATTTTTATATGACGTACATGGCACTGTCCCATATTCGATGCAGCACCGGTTTTGACATCCAGATAGCAAGTTTAAAACTTTAATGCTACAGTGACGTCTGAAAGTTAAGATATTGTAGCTATATTTCTGTAAGTTGCGTGTTTGTTTCGGCTGTCAGGGAAAACATTCGTGCGATGAAAACATTTCTGAAGGTGGGTTTCATGATGTTGTCCACTGACTTGAAACTAGAACAGACTAGATAACACACTGCATGTCAAATTCTTATTCTAAAAGTGACGTGGTTCCTTTTTATAAATTTTAACAGAAACAATGATTAAAAGAAAAGATTCTGTGACATCATAATATGATCGGATGGTAGGCCTAGCTGCTCCTTAAACCGATCCATAGTTAAGCAACTGGAGCTCGAGCTACCTGTTGTGCTATGATCAAGACGAGTGCAGTTTACTGTGTTTCTTTTACTTCAGAAAACGTATAAAGAATATTACTGATTTTTATTTATAGTGGATTATAAAGTTTTGAATTAAGGCGAGCACCCTTTTTCTTTAGGGGTAACAAAAGCAAATCCGTCTTTTACAAAAACAATATTTTGCAAAACAATCACCCCTATGCTAATGCATTTGTATTTCGATTTCTCAGCAGATTGAGAGAGCTCAACAAGAACTGAATAACACTTGGATTTAAAGTAAGTATTTCAAAACTTAACAAACTTTTCTTATCCAGGCTGGGTAGCCATTACATGCAGTGATCGTGCTGGCGAGGGTAGGATGTACTGCGTTTTCTTTCAGCAATTGAGAATTAGCAGTCAAATTATAAATCCCAAAAGATAATGAACCTCTGCCCCTCGCAAACAACTCTGCAGTTAATTTGGGCGAGAAAAGTCATTGATGGCTACTAATTGTTTGTATTTCGAAGTCTAACACAATGACTTGCATAATCTTTTGGCGCGCCAGGAATCTCTTTGTTTTCGATAAGTGTCATATCGTTGAAGAAAGCTCAGCTGTCATCTGCGCGTCAATCACACAAAGCGGTTGCCATGAAGATTTCATTGGGTTCTCAGTCACGTGCCGCGATTGTGAAAAATTGCAGCCGGGTTAACCAGCCAACTCGTTTTACGACATGCGAATTTTGGATATGGCTGATCAGTGATCGATCATGTACGCGATGGAGAGAATATCTGGACAGACTACAGTGTCTCTGTTGTGCTTGTAGAAACCGACATGTCCAGCAACTAATCGTCATCTTCCGAAAATTTATTTGTCAGGGGAAACTAAACTAAAGACGCACCTACTGCTTGAAGCGTCTTGCTGCACGACGCTTGAAATTAGCAAGCCCTGTTTGGAAACTGACAACAGAATTCAACGGATGGATCGTCGATTTCATTCAGGGTTTTCCCTTTTGCTTCTCTGTGCCTTCAATTGTGTGACAATAAGCTACCAAGCAGGTTAGTAGAGTTAAAATGTGTTTACTTTGAACGGCTATCCTTTACTATGACTTCCGTTTGTCTTACTCAAAACTTCCTACAATACAGCCATTTAATGATTTATCGTTTAGTCGACTCTCGTAATTTCCCTTCAACAGAGTTAGATTAACAACTTTGATTACGACTTACTGTTGACCAGAAAAGTATAACTCGCATAAACCGACCGTTCAATTCCCTTTCTTCCTGGGAAGATCGCACTGGGTTAATCGAAAACATGTGGACGTCCAAACGAGCGAAAATATAACAATTTAGAGACCGTAGTCGTAGTAGTAAACATTGCTTGACTGTTCTTAACGTAAATACAAGGCCTATATTCACTTAGAAATGTCTGAAATATATATTCCTTAATAATTAGGTCAGTTAGTTGTCAAGAAAAAATCAATGAGCCATCAATTTGGGCATTTTGTACTCGCTTACTTTCCTAGTCCTAGATCCTAGCACTAAGACTAGTTCACAAGTACCTACTTTGAGTACGAACCTTTGAGCAAGTAAATGAAATGCCATCTCAAACAAGATTTTGCATCTAAACCTTGCTCATTTACACATTGAGATTTGGACATTTTTTGTGTTTGTCAGCAAGAAAGAGGAGGGCTTATTTGTGGTTGAAATCGGTCTTGAAGGGCTGTGTAACCTAAGACTGACTGTATGTGTTTTAAACTGTTTGCCAAATGATTATAGTTTGTACAATTTTGCCTTCAGTGTGATTAAAAAAAACTTTCTTACGCAAACTACAATCGAATCGATCTCTCGTTTTATGGCGGAATAACTTTCATTTAAGTAAAACCACAGAAATGCCGAATACAGCGCCACTTATAGGCGATATTTTCTGCTCCAGTATGGGTCAAAGGTTGTTGAAAAAATCAGCAGTGAAGAGAGATGAAAACGAGATGTACGCGTCGATTTGTGTCGGTGTCGTTTTCGCGTGAATCATCCAGCAAAGACAATTAATATCAAAGTTATACGTTAGTTAATGTGGCTGAACTTTATATAACGATTTTGGATACTTTTTAGCGATCTAGCGAATCTTTTTTCCCCCGACCACTTAATGCTAACTGCATTTGACCACGTTCTTCTGTTGCGGTTTTTCAACCCCTGTCATAAAACAATATCTCAGCGGTTAGTCTAGTAATTCGGTCGTGACGAAACCATCAGATAGCACGTTCACAGCTTTTATCCAAATGTACAAACATTCGAAATCTGCAACTTAGAAACACGAATTTTACAAAGGGTAAACCTGAAGTGTGCATTCAGAAAGATCTCCAAGAATCATTTAATCAGCTTTTGTGCCGAACGGGAAAAGGCGGACAGAACCTTGCGTCGGCAAGTGGGCCTTCAGGCAATTCGAGCATAATCGCGAATCCCGAACATTATTGATCAAACAAATCTGGATGATTTTGTAGGAAAACATGGGTTCTGTTTCTAAGTTCGACATTTTATCATCATCAAATTGAATACTTACATCTTCAGTGTTGTTATGCTATTTTCTATGTTGTGCGGACGCCGTATTAAACTGCACTTCCTATAGATGTCAGAAGGTTCATTAAATCTTTCTGGATTGTGTTTCAAAAGCTCATTACTGTGGCTGTGTTAGTGTGTAATGACTAGTAGCTAAGACATGCCAGTTTCTACGGATTTAACGTTATTTTAAAAGTGGATGTTTTGGAGTCGATAAAAGATTGTCAGGATTTACTGGATTAACAATCTTTTCGTCCCTTTTTCGTTTTTTAAAAGTAATTCACACTAATTGTCAATTGATCGATTTCGATTTTCGATTTTCAGTTGGAACACGATGAATGAATTATTGATATGAGAACTAGAAACTTTAAAAAGCACAACATGAAATAATAATCCAAAGCTTTCTACAGTCTCGAGATCTGCTTACTTTGTACTAAAGAGAGCGATGTATGTTAATTTGTGCTTGACATCTCAAATGGCGAAATGTTTTGGTTTGAGATTAAGAAAGCAAATACTGGGAGCATTACTCATTGGACATTAGCTGCTGTTCACTGATCGAATTACAGTGGGCGATTCTGCCGAGTCTCTGGATCCAACTAATGATGGCCTCAAGTCACTGACAAAAAGCTTGCTTGATACAAAAGGGAAGACTTTTTGACGTTCCATCAAAAGGAATTCGTGATACGTCGATGTATTTCAGCAGAAACATAAAAAAATTCTGGCAATAAACTTCTCATATGCTTAGTTTATTGTGTTGGGATTCATTTGTCCATAAACGGTTCAAGGAATTGTAGCCACAGTGCACTCGCCTTGTAGTATTTCACAGTAATATAACACTGACACTGCCTGTCTGGTCAGTTTTACCCCGTTTTTCTTTTTCTTTAAGTTTTTTTTTCCTTTTTACGCGAAATCTCGTAATCAAATCTCTTTTTAGATAACACCAACATGTGTATGTAAAGGGTTGTATATCTTTTTTTATTGTATCTTAAAGGGACAATTTTATCTCAATAGAATTTTTTGTTTTAAAAACACTTTTATGCTCTTCATTTTTTTATTCCGAACATAGTTTTTTTTATTGTTATAAAGTAGCCACTCTTCTTCCTTCAATTTTACAAGAAAAAGTTGTATCTGTCATTCAGGTCCAGTGCTTAGGAGTTTTCTAATTAACTACAGACTTTTATCTTTTCACTTTTAAATTTTTCGGGTTGCTGATTGCACTAATTCGGCAAGAGTCTCGGGGTCTGCTCAGTATCCCGATAGAATCTCGGACAGATGTTCGATCTAATGATGGAAAGACAATTGGGAGCCTTACAGCTAACCAAACACGCTGATAGCTTTTGAAGTTATTACTGCACATAGTTTTGTGTAACTTACATCTGCAGCTCATAGAATCCCCCCTTGACACAACTTACCCCGAGGGAGCAAACGAGGTCGATGAATGAAACAGCGCACTTGTCAATATTTATACAAATGACACACTCTTTTGCTTCACTGATAACCGTATCAGGCCAAATATAACAACCAAAACTCTCATTTGTTACTCTTCAATTAGTGCTAGTAGTTTATTTTAGATCTCTATTTTCAATGAATGTTTCTGACCTTTAAAACTATTTTAAAACTCAGGTGTACTCTTGATACATTTTTTGTGAGTGAAGTCATTTTAATAATTTATCTGCTACACTCTTTTCCTTTATGAGAATGTGTAATTCTTGGGCTGAAGCCAAAAGTTCTCAAATATTTTAAAGATTTCAGCCTCAAATGTTCTTAAAATGTTTTTCTTTAAAACATAATTGTTAGGATTAGATGTTGTTTTCTGTTTACATATAAAACCATCCGGAGGCACAAATACGCTTTTTTGAATTGGCCGTTACCAAGGCGGGCAAGGAAGAAATAATAAAAATAAAAAAATATTTAAAACAATTTGCACATGCATAGCATTAATGGCGATGTTAAACTGACCATTATTGGCCGAGAAATAAATCAGTATTTCCGTGATCTTGGACAGTATCCACAACAAACGTTGTTCGCTTTTCCTCAGCCGCAGTATGTTCTTAAAATATTCTTAAAATTTGCGCATTTTCCAGGCCTGGGCATTTCCCAGCTTCACGCTCATTAATATTAATATGGTTTTATATAAGAAAAGAGTGTATTTTAAACTATCTGGACGTCCGATCCTGTTTTCAAATATGTTAAAACCAAGTAATTTTTAGGCTATAATTTTAAAAAAATCCACAGATGAAAAAATTTGTGCCAGTCACTTTATTCATAAACTATAAAAAAAAACTACCATAAAACTATTTCTGAAAGTAATTGATAAGTTTTTAAAAGTATTAATCAGTGCAGGATATCGATTAATGCACCGAATCTAAACCGAAATATTTACCATTTTTTGTATCAAAGTTGTCGTGACATTGTGAGAACTAACTGGCATTAAATAACTGTGTATTTGACTGTGTCCAAAAACCCTGTTGAAATATTCCTATTCCTTTTCTGGAGTGAAAAGGAAACCCTGATTCTTGCTCGGTCGTTTGTTCTCAACAGACATATAAAGATGTTTATCACAACCTAATAGTCGTTTCTAATATACATCATCTTTAAAGAAACAGCACATATTTCAAAGGGAATTTCAGTTATGAACATCAGTTCATTACACTTATCTAGTCTCGGCGTTGATGTGGGTTTTTGTTTTAACAGACTTATCTATGAATTCCATATTACTTCCTAGTTATTTTAACAAAATTGCTTTGTTTATCCGAGTCTATTTTTGTCGAAAAACATTGCTAAACCAAATATGGCTTTGGGCAGTAAAACATTTGTGTGATTCAGGCAAGTGAACATATTTAGCAGTTAGACGATCTTTCGATAAAAGTATCTATAGGCAAGTTAAAATAACCGTTATAATAAAAGTCTTATTATTATCTGATAAAATACTTCTTATAAAAACGTTGTATATTTTTTTCCAAATTTTAGATATGTTATAACTCAATCCGGGACGTTCCAAAAGAAATTTGATTTTTAACACAAAAAATTTTCCTAGCTAGGCACAACATTAAAAGTCTTTGTAACTACAACCTGAAATAGTTATCTTCAACTCTAAATTGCAAATTTTTGTTATTTATAGTAAATGTTGTGTATTTTGCAGTTAACATTTTTATCACTCTTTCAGCTTTTCTTCAGCATGTGTTCAAAACTAAGAAATGAAATAGGCAACGGAACATGTAGATCCAAAGGATAAGTTTTAAATCGACAGAGCTACTTGTTCAACAATTCGTAGAAATACCTTAAGCAGACCAGCTAGTTTATATAGCAATAGTCAGCCAAAAACTATAAAAGATTAGTTTTTCAAAATCCTGGTCATGCCATGTTAATATTGGTTTAGTATTAGTGTGGGCTTGTTGTTGTTCAGTTTTCCGTTGAGGAGTTGAAGTGTTTGTTCTAAATATTTCTCGCTAGCTGGAAACAAGTTTCGGACTTACTAAGATTTGAAACAAAAAAGAAATCGTGTTTGCACAACTCCTTGTTCTCATCTCAGTTTACCCTTGTCTCGTGTAGGGCAAGTATTGGTGTGAAAGGCTTTTGTTCTACCATTACGGGTTTGACATTTGATAATGTCAAGTTCAACATCATTCAATCTGATGCTTATCTTCGGTATCACATTATGTTTACTTGTGAAAATTGCGCTGGTCTTCTTTATTGAATATTTTTACTAGTTTTGTTTCCATTGTATTTTTTTACTAATAGTATTAGAAACAATGAAAGTAAACATTAAGAAATCACACTGTATTGTGATTATAATTTATTTCATTACTGTTACAATTTCTTGCTTGGCTCAACAGCTCCTACTGTCCGAATCACCCCCCAGTCCCCCGCCGGGGTAGAAGGCAGCACTATAGCAATCTTTTGCAAGGTCCAAGGGAGTCCAGCACCAACGGTGACTTGGTATAAAAATGGCACTGTATTAAAGGATACAAGGATTCGTCAGTTTGCGCTGTCCGACGGTAGTATGATTAGGATTATATTTATGAGGCAGAACAGGCATCAAGCTACCTACAAGTGTGAAGCTAATAATGGAGTTGACCCCCCTGTCTCGGCAACAACCCAACTTACAGTGTACGGAGGTAAGTTTGCAAACCAGCGTTTGATCATTGCAGAAACAAAACTTTGCTAGTCTGTATAAACTATAAACTGTTTTTGTGCTCGAAAATCGTTCTTTTAAGAAGAAAAGGTGTAAGAATGAAAGATTTTTTTTGTTTTTATGTCTATTTTAGTGTGACTACGGGGTATTAAGGAAAATTGATCCATATTTACCCTTACACTAATCATTAAAAGCATCCTGCAGGTCTCGCTGTTGTTCCTAACCTACTCGCACTTCAAGATTTTGACCAAGTTTAGCTTGGAGTACGTGTACTTCTTCAGTAGCCTCCTTTGCCGCAGTTTCCCTCCCTCGAGAGAAGTAAGGCGGCTGCATTGGAGGTTATGAACTTCTGCTTTGTCAAACAGTTGAAAAAATGCATCTTGAGACAGTGAAGTGGTCATTGCGTTTTGCGTCATTTTTGTTTTTGTGTGGAATTGACTTTTTTTAAAATGGTGCCATTTTTAAATTGCTAGCAATTGAAAAAGTTTGTCTTTCATCGATCATGTGCCATGAGGATGAGTGGAAGTGCGGTACGTTTGTCGCCTATGTTTTAGTAGGCGGACTTTCACGGAAATGACTCTTGCAATTCCGAAAGGCTTCTATCAGCCTTGCCCTTTGTTTTTGTTGTTTTTTTAACTCTAGCAAGACTAGCTTTACCCGACATTAATTTTCATATGGTGCAGTTATGAGACCCAATGTACATGTATATCAAGTTTCAGCTCTTTTTTAAAATAATAAAGCTGTGTTTTTTTTAAATTATAAAGCTGTGTTCCAAACAAGAGTATATAAAAACAGTCCAAAAAATGAGAAGTTTGTTTTTTGAGAAAAAAAAAAGTTTTAGTCAATAACTTTCTCAACCCTCACGATACAAACAGACTTCAATGCGCTTCGTTTTTAAGTGTAGTTGCGGTCCTTTTTAAAGTGTAGCATAAGTCATAACGGTTTAAAAAGTGTTAAGCATTTAGTCGCAGTTTTTTTATATCACATGTTATGTAGAAAAGACAAAGAAGCTTGCAAAGAATAGTTCATTTCCTGAATTGGCTTGCTGGGAATAAACCCAAATAAAGGGCGCGATATTGCCTTTATACTTGTGTGGTTTAATACCAACTCGGTGATCGTGTGAAAACAAGTGTGTTTTGTGGCTTTCCGGAAGGAAACACTTGCAATATAACAGACAACATCAGATATGTTAACGATTGTTCACTATATAACTGTCACATCTTAAAAATGTAAATAAACTACAGTGTTATATTGCTGTTGGTGAGAGAATAAGAAGTAATTTAAAACGAAATGATTAAAGATGCAGAAAGACTGTCACATGACGATAGTTCTTCAGTGCAAAATATATTTTAGTGACACGTTGTTTTTTTTTTGTCTCAGCGAATAGTAGAATACTTCGTTCATTAGTATGTATCGTTTGATCTTTACGGCTCGATATTGTTGTGTCTTGTGAAGTAAGCATTCAATATAGATGAGCATTTGTCCAATGACAATATAGCAATAAAGAACTTTTAAAAAAATATCAAACCTTGGGAAAATAATGAACGAAAAAACAGCTCAGTTGGCGAAAACTCAGTTCATATATGCTCTATCGGCCAAACAACTGTCCCTTGGAATGCGGGTGTAGATTGGAAGACCACAAAATAATGGACGTGAAACATGCCAGATAGTGAGATACAAGTAGCGACTTACTGCGGAAATTGAAATTGAGTTGTGTAATTTTATGTTGAAGTAAACCCTTTTGATGGCTACTTTGTTGCTCGTTATATTGGTGGCGACATTTTGTAGAAAACTGATGAAAGCGTTATGAGTTTGGAAAAGCTTGTTAGTATAAATCTTGTTTTTAAAAGCGTAAATGAGTTTGGAAAAGCTTCACCTGAACGTATAAACCTTGTTTTCCTTACACTACAAAAATGCCGACCTTCAAAACAAATACACTTTAGTTTTTACAAAAGCGCTTCAAACCGATCAAATTATTAATATTTTATGTTGTGACAGTTTTACTCTTTCCCATGCAGTAAGGCGGATTAAATTTGTTATTTTTAGAAGTCATTCTGGGTTTGACTTTGACTCTGGCACAGGGCTCAGTTATAGTTCATAAGAGTAGTTTCACTGACTCCATCACCGTCAATCAAAATTATGCACAGCGTTTATAGTTGAAAGCAGCTTAAATCAGTTTAACTGTTTTGAGTATTGTCAATCGACTCAAGTCTTTTATCAGTTTGTTGTAATATCTGAACACGAAGTACAGCAAAGTCGATACAGGAAAGCAATCGTTGTCATTAAAGAACAACCAGAATTAAGTTTTTTCACTCACCTGAATAAATGTTTACAGTTATTTTACATTTATTTTCGTCTTTCTTAACAAAGTTTCTAATAACCTGAATTTTTTATGTATTGTGGTTTGTTTTTGGTTGAAAGACTTGCAAGGAACAAACCACTTATTTATCATTTAAAACGTTTTTGTCGGCATTTCACCCATTTTTGAATCTAAAACAATTTGTAAATTTGTTGCGGCACCCCCAGGCGTCATAACAACTCTGTAATAACTTTAACCTCACAAAGTATTGTGTATTTCATTGACATTGTTTCATTTCAGTAAAGTCGGGTCTCCGACCCCTTGCCAGGTTTCCATTAAAAGTGAACAATGCCTGTTTTGCAGGGCGTGTCAGCTTAGTGAGACTTCTTGGCCTACAAGAACTAATGTTATTTATAGTTTTGTTTTAAAATGTATTCTAATGAAAAATGGTAAACTGCTGTTTTCCTGCCGTGGGCGAGGGGCTCTTGACTTAGAGAAAGAGTGTAGGTTGAAAAGTATGGTTTTCTCCAACTATACGAAACAAGCCTCATTGTAGGTTTTTAAGCTCAGCCTTCGTCAGTCCTATTTCTGAATAATTACTGTTTTGTTGCCTGTTCTGATGAGGTATTTCGCAGTTTTGAATGTTTTTTTGTCATGATTGGAATGCTCCCAGTTGTACGGACCAGAATTAAAACGTTTTTAAGGTTTTCATTTTAGGAAAGCTACAGACTTTAACCCTTTAAGCATGTCGGTTACGATGCAGCGGCATTGGATTGCTGCGCGCATGTGCGGTGTTTGTACCAGTTTCATCACAATAACTCGCTCAGTCTGAAGACTGTTTTTTTAAACTGCTGCTTGTTTCCTATTTGTAAAATCGTGAAGGTTCTACACGCGCACTCAATGGCTATCTTGTGTTTAGCATTTTTTAATGACTGGTCTCTGCCAAAATCTGGCTGAAAAATTAAAGTATATTATAAAAGAAAATGGAAGTGCTCGCTTGCGCTTCTATCCGTTTGCTTAAGGAAGACGACAGATCTGGGAACGTGAATGTGTTTTCTTCTTCTCGCGTGTTTTCAATAGCGCGATGGAGCACGGAATCTATTTCTTAGCATAAACACTTGCATGCTTTCAAGTGTCTGAATAGAACTCCACACAAACCTATCCCCCAGAATAAGTAAAAACCTATTTAACTATTACAGTGTCTTGATAGTTATTCTACTTTTTTAAATTTTCGCCTTGATCTATATTTATACCATTGTAAATAGGATATTTTTATTTAAACAATTCAGTATCATTTTAAGTATATTTTTTACCTAAATTTCTGTAATTTTGGTCGTTGTCTTATTTTCCAGTGGGCCTACACTTTTTTTTTTTAATAAGAACAAACTTAACAAGAACACTGAGGCTGAAATCGCCGAAAAAAAATAAGAACAAGTTAAGAACCGACTGAGGCTGAAATTGAAATTTATTTAGAATTATTTTACTGATTTTGTAAAACCGAAGAAAATCAGTGTATATTGCCGCTTAAGTTTCGACATTTTTTGGGGCT
>JAOBRG010076778.1:0-20799 GCA_027574985.1 Umimayanthus nakama | reverse complement strand
TTATTTGTTACCACCTAGAATCTGGGTGGCACGTGACCAGACCCAACCAGGGTCTTTCTCTCGGGAGAGGAAAGAGCTTGGGAACGAGGTTGGTTTAAGTGCTTTAACTAATATCCCAAATAATACCTTCTAAGCGTTAGCCCCACAAAGGAAGTGGGCTCACACGGAGAAAGAAAAAAATCTGGCAGTCTAACTTTACGTGCGTTTCTTTGAACTTGGGCTTGGATCAAAATCGAAAAAGTTTGTTTTCGAAATTCTTTTGGCGCGTAAAGTCGAGAAGAGGGAACTAGGGAAAAGGGAGGAAAAGGAGAGCCGGTAGGAAACCCCAGGGTTTTTGAGTATCAACCCACTTCACGCTCAACCAGACAACCCAAAACGGCCCAGAGACGACCGGAACGGCAGAAAAGGCTATGTAGAAACTATTACCCAAAACAGGCCCACAATCCATTTTCAGCTCCCAGTGTGAAGTTCGACAAGTTCCTTTTTTTTAAACATGACGGCAACCAAAGAAGAAAAAATAGCAGCCTTAATCATTGAAGAAAACCAGAAGTACGAGTGCCTTTACAACAAGTTATCGAAGGAGTACAAAAACACCAACATTTGAACAAACTACTGGATGAGGGAAAACGCTTTACGTTGATGACAAAAAAGCCAACAAGGGGCACATTTGGTCGTCGTTTGTGAGATACCTCAGCAAAACGAAAGCTGCGAAAACAAGTAGAAATAACTTCAACAACTCTAGCCTTCATGTATCAAACACGATTAAAGTTTTTACAACCGCGTTACAGACGAACCGCAAGCAATCGCAAACGACCACATGAAAATCGCCGGTCGTATGGAGCTGTTTTAGTTACCTCGGTCTTTCAGAAAGACTTGGATAGACCCGAAACAACCCAAAACGTAATAACTGAATGATACCTGATTAACGAAAAAAAACTAGTTTACTCGCAAGGTGTCTCCTACCAAAATCACTGTGAACTTCGAAGAGTAGTGTGATTCGAATATGTCGACAGGCAAAACAGCCTTAACCAACATTATAGCAGTGAAGGCGCATACTGTAACGCTAAAGTAACGACAACAAGTTTGTTGCGAGCTTTCTCTTTTGCAACCTTCAATTCTAAATAGTCCAAGTTCAAGAACTTCCAGCCAGCAGTTTGTCATCACTGATCAACAGTTGATCATTTCACTTACTCAGATAGAACAGGGACCGCAGGGCAACTTTGAGAACTGGGGGCCAATACGTGACTCAATATGGGGGGCAGGTGGCCCAAGACACTTTTTCTTACTAACTTTTTATAGTTTCAGGCATGCTTGTTTATGTGGCTATAGTTGGTGTGGACTAACCTAAAGGAGTTTGAATATTTGTGAAAAGTATATCGGAAAGCCCCAAAATATCTAGTGCTTCGTCTTCAAGAATTTGTCGTTTACAGGACATAGTAATTGCCAGCAAGCCAGCCCAGCGAAGACGCGAAGCTGGCAAGGCGGCAGCATTATAGAGCCAGGCGAAAGTACTGTGCAGGCGGCAAAAATCTCGAGTGTTCAAGAGCAATGTTTGGAAGGTAAGGTTCCTAAGTTTCCAATGACGTAATAGCAAGGAGGTCGACTGTCTTGCAAATGCAACAGACCAATCGAAGCGCGCAGAGATTGTGACGTCTAGCCCGCATGGTTCATTCATTGTCATTGAGCGGAGTTGTGACCATGTTTGAGGCAAGAACAACGTAATTTTCACCTGCTTTTGTAAGTTTTATTTGTTGCTATTTCCGACTCTACGTGAGTGTACTTGGTTTTAAAATGCCATTGTGGTACATTTATCGCCAGCCGAGTGAAGACACGCGCGGCAGCATTAAAGAGCTGTGCGAAAGAACTGCGCAGGCGGAAAAAATCTCGAGTGATCGAGGTCGAAGGATACCAGCGTAGCTTTTCTTTAAACATTTAATTCGGTTGTTTTCTCATTTTTTCTTAACATCAATCCCAATTCATGAGACCCCCTCCCCGTTATCAGTTCGATTTTCCGACGGCCCCTAACGCATTTCTACATTTTGTGTGAACAGTGCAGAAACCCTTGTGCCACTATTACAATGTAGAGTTTCACTGTTCATTCTCGCAGGACGTTATATAACTGAAATTGCTAAACCAGTACCGTTACCGTCGGACTAGCCTGTGTATCCCAAAGCAAAGAGTTTGTGTATGTCCTTTGGCATCTGTTCGGTTTATGCTTGTATGCCAGAGATTTGACTAATCTATAACAACAATCCCCAGAACGAAATGCATGTAAGTTCTGCAAATCCTCAAAACCAAGCTGTTTGTCAATGAAATGTAGACTTCTATTGTTCTTTGTCCGTGGATGTTATATAAATGAAATTGATATTGTTTTAATATAGCTTAAATACATTGTTTGACACAAATAACATGTAAGTTTGTCTAAACCTGTCTTGTATAGTACCGCATAAAAAGTAATGTTTGGGTTACGTTTTTGTTCTGTATTCTTTTATTGTAAGTATTATTCAGTTTTTCCAACAGTTTTTAAAAACGGAGGAAATCGACATAATTTTTTTTTGGAGCTGAAAACGTAGTATGACGATGACTTTTAAAAACCAAGAATCTGATTTTCGCTTTGGCGATTCTGCGCTGTCAATCAAAACATCAGAATTTGAAACATTTGACGATGTTTTGAATACGTGACTACATAAAAAAGTTGTGCACAAACGTGACTCCGTTTGCCCAAGTTGCCAGTTAGAATTTGTTTTGAATGCTTGCTCGTTGGCACTTAGCGAGAGATAGTACAACTAGTTATAGTTAAATATTGCAACGGTGATGGTCCATCTCACTCTTACACAAGACTGGACAGCCGAAGCTCATTGCTTCGCTGCTAGCATTGCACCTGGTCGAAGGTTTATCGAGAAAAAAGTGGAAAATTTGCCTTGAATGACTCCTTTTTCAAATTCAAGATTTATTATGTGTTGAAATGCAGGATTTGAACACAAACACGAACCTAGCGGATCTGATGCACTTAGTTTTAGTCTGTGATGGGCGATCTCATTCTCATACAACGCCAGACAGCTCAGTGAAGACCATTGTTTCTCAGCTAGGAGGATGTATAATTTGGTCCAAAGCCTCATCGAGAGAAAAAAAAAGTGGGAAATGCGCCTTGAATGACTCCGCTTTTAAATTCGAAATACAATTCTTAAAATATTGGCGGGGGGGGGTACGTGCCCCCCGCTCCCCCTGCTCCGCGGTCCCTGTAGAAGAAAAAGTTGTCCTATAAATTTGTATACCAACGGTGTAAAATTTGCATGTTTTGCGGAAAGCTCCAATGCTGTGCTACCATTTGTGTTTCTAAATTTTGACAATGATTATACACATAGTTTATTTGATTTCTGGCATTTGTTATTTCCTTTTGTCTCCGCGTGAGTTAAGAAGCAATTTTGTTTAGTCAAAGTCAGAGTTAACGAGTGTGCTTTCTCCACTGATAATTTAGGCGATGATTTGGCGCCTCAAAGATTGGGTTACATTACATAAATTTAACTAAAAACCATCGCTTATGGGCTTTTCTATTTTTCCTGTGCTGTTTCTTGACAACCAGGGCAGGTTGTTCCTCTATGATCGTTTTTGTTGTGCAGCTCTTTGTAGTTTAATAGTTGTAAATTATTTTATTTGCTAAGTTATTTCCTACTGTTCTCTCAATCTTTATTTAGTCGTTTGTTTGGGGGTTGGATCGTCTCTTAAGTGTTCAGTTAGTCTTTGCTTTATCAGTCTGCTATGTACAGTATATGGTGCTGCTATTCACACTTCTGCAGTTTGATAGCTCTTTCAACTAAAATGCTTTGAAGAGTGAAAGAAAATTTCGACCCAATTCAAAGGGGGCACCGACCCCCACGCTCTTCCCCCCAGACCCCTTGGGTTTATGAGATGAAAAGCGAGACACTTTTCAAACAACGATAAGTATTCACTAAAAGAGTAACCAAAGTAGAAACTACCTTGCTCGCCTTCCGTCCTCCCCCAGTGAGCCAGCAGTCGTCGTTATTCCTGTGCTATCCTCAGTTCGTGTCTCAGCCGTGCTTCTTTCCTTGGTTGTTTTCTGGAGACGCTTCGCAATCGCTGCAAATGCTGTTTTGTTCCCTGTTTTCTTGCCCGCATTTTTCAGGCCGCTCAGTTGTACTGCAGCCTGTTGATAGGTTGTCGCACGTCGTCTAAATTTTGTCTTCTTTGCACTGTCTTTAAATGATTCTAACTTGAAGCTGGCGTATTCAGATAACCAGGAGTAAAGAGGGACGCACACCAGCCGTTCACATCTAGCCTTAAGTTTAGCCATAACGATCCCTCTCATATATTCAAGGGTCTCAAAATTCTTTTTAGCAATGATGCGGTGAAAACTTTGCTTATCAAGCTCGTAGACTTCCAAAGATTCCGCGCACACTATGCTCGCACTGTAAGTAGGCAGATCCAGTATGAACTCAATGTCTCCGATCACAGCATTAACACCGATAGTAGCAACGTTCTGTTCACGTAGTCTTAGCCTCGATTCCATGGCAGCGTAACCCAATGCGTTCCTTCGACGGCGCCGCTCGATGACGGTCAGCGGACGAAGTTCGTTTTCGGCCATGTCACTTTCCTCTTCAGAATTCTTCTTCACGTCTTTTTTTATAGTTTCCTTTGGTTTCAGATGGCTGTACTGCTTTGAACTCAAACTTGGGTCCACCACAACTGTGGCCAACCCTTTTGAAACGAAAAATAAACTGTTACACGGTTGTCCTTGCTTGACTAGGAAACTCCCGAAATTTACTCTAACAGGAGTCAGCGATTCTGCCAAGAGACTCTTGTAGGCACTTCCCCAGGATGCAAACAGTTGTGATGTTTGAACAAAACTGTATTTCTCTTTCCACAGAGTATCGTAAGCGTGAAGACACCTTCGGTACAGCTGTTCGTCGACGCTGATGAGCTCGGTCGCCTCGTCGGCTATCACTGTTGCACTGCGTTCTTTGCGATCACCCAGGAATATTAGCTCTCCAAAGGTTCTGCCGTTTTTAAACTGGATCAGTTCTGTTCCAAAGCGAGCTATCCTCTCCTTGATGTTCTTGACATACTGGTTGTCAAGTGTTGGCTCGGCGTGGCCTGAGAAGTAGTTCTCGCTTTCTTCTTCTTTCTTAGCGTACACCGAAACACTTCCTTTTAGTATGATGTAGAAACTGTTGGAAGAAGCAACAAAACACTTGAGCTCTAGGTTTATTACTGTAAGCTATGGAGCCAGTTTTAACCCCCCTTTGAAACAGGCACAAACCCTTTACATATAGCTTGCATTTTGTTTAAAGTATACTTACAACTGGTTACCAACTTTCCCCGACCATCGGTCCTCATCTTCTTGTTTTGTCCTCTAACTGCCAGTCAATTTGATCCGAGCAGTGAGTCTAGCAGCGGATAAAGTTTTCGTGCCTAGTTTGGTTGAAATTCTGTACAGGAGGGTCATTTATACTAAGAGTATGAAGGTCGATCCAAAATAGTTGCCGAGTTACTCAATATTCTGTGGTTGTTCATGTAGTGGACTCGAGATTAAGTATCGCATAAAGTTTTTGATATTTGCACTAGGTATCAATGAATTACGAAAAGATGTTATAAATTTAAAACTTTTAGAAAAGCTTTCGCTTCAACTTGAATGTTGCTCCCTATCCGTAATCAGGGGTCAAGTCACGTGACAAGATCCATAATCTTTTTTTCGGATAGGGTAGTGAATTTGCTGGGAAGCTGATACGGTACAGCTTAAAGGATATCGTTTGTAACACGCATTATGCTTCAGCGAGTTAATTCCGCTCTTTACACTGTCTCGTTCAGAAAAACAGCTTCAAACTCAAGCATGTCTGTGATGCATTTCAGATGTTCGATCCCACTGAGAAAAGCAACTTATTTGTCGATCTCTTTGCTAGTCTGCAGCAGACTTGTAGTGTACACTTGTTTTTTTTAATCACATGGAGTCAAGCCATTCGCAAACTGCCACGAATTAGAGACTAAAAGCTTTTGGATTTTTCCTCACCCACTTGCATGTCGTCCAAGCTTGATTCTGACTGATTATCACTCAAATACTCCGGCTTGAAGTAAATGGTTTCGGCACTGAACTTTCTTGATAGCCTAGTCTCCTATTTTTATGAACAATTTTATGTTTGGGCTTGGGCACGGCAGTGCACGTCGTTTACGTAATAATTCAAGATGGCGGCGATGGGATATTCGAAGGACCAAAAAGGCGAAACAAATAGCTTGGCATTGGTGCTGTGGACACAAGTTTAAAGAAGAAAAGGACTGCTATGCAGTATAGACCATTTAGTCTTCAGAGAAGAACCTACTTAGTGACCGCATAGAACCTCATGTTCCAATAGAACTTCGCCACTTAAAAATCCGATCGATTTTTGTTTTAGTGCAGGTCATCAACATTTTTTTAAAACTATGTTGTATAGAGTTTACAAAGCCAATTTAGCTGCAAGATCGTTCGTGCCGTTTGCCGTTTCACGTATACGCGATACTGTCACTGAACTATCTAATTACTCGGGCCGTTATGCACCGAGCTGAGATTCGGCTCCGTTCTTTTTTGTTTATTTTTGTGATATTTTTCTTGTTTGCGTCGCAGTGGCCAACGTACGCGCTTCGCGAGATCAAGTTGAGCAGACGGACAATTCCAAAATGGCGGACATGTCACAAAGCAGAAATGCTTGTGTATGTGGCTATAGTTGGTGTGGAAACCCAAAGGCGTTTGAATACTTGTAAAGAGTATATCGGAAAGCCCTAAAATATCCACTGTTTTGTATTCAAGAATTCGCCGTTAACAAGACGAAGTAATTAGTTATATAATGCAACGGCGATAGTCGACCTCATTCTTATACAACACTCAGACAGACGAAGCTCATTGTTTCTCTGCTTGGGTGGAAGTTTTATCGAGAAAAAATTGGAAAATGTGCCTTGAATGACTCCATTTTCAAGTTCAAGATTTACAATGTGTTAAAATGTGGGATTTGAACACAAACATGAACCTTGCGGATCTGTTGCAGTAAGTTTTAGTCTGTGATTGGCGATCTCATTCTCATACATTACCGGACAGCTGAAGCTCATTGTTTCTAGGCTTGGAAGATGCTTAATTTGGTCCGAAGTTTAACAGAGAAAAAAAGAGGGGAAATGTGCCTTGAATGACTTCGTTTTCAAATTCACGATAAATTCCGTTTTAATGCAGGATTTGAACACAAACATGAACCTGGCGGATCTGTTTGTTTTAGTGTTTGGTTTTGGGAGAACTTTGACGAAGAACCTTCTGTAAGTATTTAAAAGTCTTTAGAGTTTCATATTTTTGGCACCTAGTCATAGTCGCATCTACTTGTGAAAATGTTTTGACATGTAGTTATTAATACTCAGCAAGTTTCAAATATGTTTAGTTACTAAGACAGTGAATAGATGCAAGCAATTAAGAAAAGATTACTTCAATATGGTAAACTTACATTATCTGTGCCTGAACTAAATTACTTGGGATCTGTTTCGAATTTGAATGGCATAAAATTTCAAGTGGTTAAGTAAGAGACATAATTAAAAGCTCTGCTAAGCCCCCAGTTAGCTAGGAAAAGACATAAAATGCCTGAACTATTGTTTTGCCATAGTTATAATAAATAAATAAATGATGACAAAAGTTCGGAATTTCAAGTCGGTGTTCACAAGCACTCTTTTGTGTAAACTTTCCAAAACCGTATAGTTTTCCTGTCTTGATGGACAGGATGCTTATTAGAACTTTACTTTGCCGGATTACCAAATGGGGTTCATTAGCGAGACCCAGCAGTTTAAAAGTAGCAAGTTAAAGTGCCTTAGTAAATATCCCAAATAACACCAGCTGAGCGTTACAGCACTAGAAAGGAATTGGGCCCACACGGAGAAAGAGAAAAGTTCTCTGAAATCTCTGACCTTGGCGCAGTTCGAACCCATGACCTCCGGAACAGATCACCGCGTTGCTCTACCAACTGGGCAATAAGGCATGTGGGAACTGGTCGTGGGGAATCAACATAATTATTTGCGGCAAATGAACACGTGGGTGAAGGAGTAACCAGTAAGGTTTGGCCGCTGCGCACTATTAGACATATTTAGTGCTTTATCGGAGAGACGTGATTGACGGAGCTTTCACTGTATTTATGTGGTATTTTTCTCGTCATTTTCCTTGGTGGAGAGAAGGGCGTTCCACAACAAAATCACATGAGCTGCATTTTGCCACATTAGATGGTGAATACTATGATTGTATGTAAGGTTTCCCTTAGCGTATTTGCTCTGCAAACTGAAAGTCATGATTTGCTTGTTGCACATAGTTAAATACTGCGGCACGAGTGTAAGCTGCTACTAGCCTCTTGTTTAAACGCCAAGCCTCTTCGGATTGTTTATGTAGACGACCCTTTTCACATCTGAGGTATCAGACAAACATGCTCTGACTACTCACCAGTCTCCAACTTCTCCTTGGCGCATGATGACAAAATCCTTTCGTACCTTCGAGAGTTTAACATTCTGCACGATGTCACAAAGACTGTCTGCAATGAGATTACATTAAACAATAAACAGAGATACAATATGCTAAAATAACCGCGTAGTGTGAATGGCTCAATTCGTATTTTTATTACAAGACGGGAAATTAACTGAAGATAATAAAAAATTGGTGGAATACGAGCAGTCCCTATTTTTCCTCTTGAGTTCGTCGAGCAGTGGAAAAGACATCGCGAACGCCAGCGCGCGGAAACCTAGGCGATCGAGGAAAACAAGAGAAGAGAGAGATTGCCTAGGCCAGTTTCCGCGAGCAGGCGTTCGCGATGTCTTTTCCACGGCTCGACAAACTCAAGAGGGCTGCTCGTAGTCTAACAAATCTGTCTGTTTTCCTTCAACTACTTCTCCACAAACCAGAAATAGTGGTTTTCGATAGGAGCATGGTACGAGCGTTGGTTACGAAAGTCAACACATCAAAACCTCGTTCCCAGAGCCCATGTTCGTATAATGAACGTTTACCAGCGCACACAATACAAGAACTAGCGCAAGCATTTTATCCTATTAACAAAAAGAAAATGAAAATAAGTCACACCAACAAATATCTAATTAACAGTACAACAAAATAGGAGTTGTCATGTTGAAAATTTTTCGGTGAAAGAAAGTTCACTAGCTCTTGCATGTTCACTAAGTGTTCTATAGTTACCAGATACCAACCGCATCCTTCCGCTGGCGAGAAGATAATATGGGTCATTTCTCTTTGAACGAAGCTTACAGTTGCTTTAAATTTCAGTGCTCAGTCTCAACGAAAGCAACATGTCGCAATTTTTGTGTTTAAATCTTCACACTGGGTAAAAAAATCGCAACAAATTACACCGTTGAAGATTTCAAACTCTCAACAAAACCATAAGGTGATTACTAAGCTATAAAGTCAGCTTTTTGTGAAGGATTACCACCGCATTGAAGGTGGCCTAACTATTGATGGAATTGAAATCTCTTTTAAAACAAAGCACTTTAAGTTCTTATTTCGAGTCATATAAGGAGCGCACGGAGAAAAAGGTAAGAAGGCAATGAAATGACAGTGAAGTCGTGTTTGCAGTCGGGACACTTCGAAGGGTTACTCTTGTGTCCCATGTCTCAGACGCGCACTTAAAGCTCAAAGGCCCTGTCACACTACTGTGTACGAGAAAAACGTATTAGTTGCGTATGAAAATCAAGAACGGAGTTTTATATACTCAATGTGCCATTCGGAAAAAAAGAATTGTTCGTATACTTACAGTTTTGAACCTAGGAGTAGCGTTGAGTAGCACCTGCGTAAGGCTAGCGTGTCGCCAGCGTACTTTACATATGAGTAACGTACCTCTAGCGTAGCTATTGCGTATTCAGCGTATTCCTATTGTATGCTTAGCGGAACTTCGAATATTAAGTGCTGTCATCACTGTTAATAATGAAATAAAGGAACTGAGGTGCTATTTATGCCTTTCTTGCTCTGCGGTTGCGATTTCAAGCCATTTCGACTAGTTTTAGTCCCTCAGTTTTCCCCCTCCATAATGAAGGAAAGGATGGAAAAAAATCGCGATAGAGCTGACTCAAACTCGATCTTTGTCAAACGTTTGCTGCTAAATCGCGTCGCCTATCTCGTTTTAAGCTCCACACAACAAAAAGTAAATAGATTTCCAAACTGAGTTTTAAACGCTAAAAGTCCACAGAGCTTCCCTTGCCGAGACTACGAGCCAGCAAGAAAACCAAATATGCTTCCTTTAAAAAGCCGTTTGAATACTTGCCCAGGAAAAGTTGGATCGTTACTGCTCGAACAACCTGGAAACCAGTCAAATATTAGACTGCGGGAAGACCCGACCGGGAAGATTAATAAAGCAGTTGTTCAGATTTCAAATCGGTCGGGTTATTTCTGTTAGATAACAAGAGGACTACAAAATATTTTTAAGAATTTTTAAAAAATAATATTACACAAATATTTATGTTATAATGTGGTGTTTGAAATTTGCAAGTCGATATCGAAAGTATATACAGATTCAAGGTTCGTTCAAGTAGGAGCGTCGAATGTTTTGAAGTAATCCATCAGATTTGCAATCGCTACCCTGAAACAGCACCATACTGGAACCCTATTCAAAATTTAGCACAAAGTAGTTTTGGTTGCTAATAAGAAAGTGTGATTGTGATTATTAGTTATGTTTACCGTCTTCTAAATTGGTAAAGAGTTGCGATCTTTGCCTAAACCACGGCAGAATCACGTTGATTTCTTCCCGACAGCGCTGTTCCTGTGGTTTTGACAGCAAGTTTGCAGCTAGCATCCATGTATCCGAGCCAGCCATGATTCATACATTCACGTTGCAGGTGAACTTTGTTTTTGCCGATGTCATTTCGTTCTGAACGTTTTGTGACGTGTGGGAGTGAAGTTTGCGCGAGCTTGAGAAAGAAGGAAAAACGGCGCTTTGGCCAGTATGTCAACTGTTCCTATTAAGGTTACCGTTCACGTTGGAACGGATCAAAACAACGAAATTATGATTTTCGCAAATAAATATACATTAAATGAACTTCTAGTGAAAAGAAATAATACGTCTTTATAAAAGTTTGCGAGATATGACGAACGAGAGTTTTTACCGCAAGTACGTTGTATGACATGCGGCGTACTTTAGAAGTGAATTTCTCGAGACATGTTTTGGCTAAAACTACGACAATGCAAAGGATCAAAACTCCCTCAGTAGTAAAATATTAGCTGAAGATGTAAACCGTCCTGGGGAGTTTTGAAACACCGCTTCAATTATTTTTTGACTTAATCAGGGCAGTTTTGTACGGTGCAAATAGGGAATTTTCTTCAAATGCCTGCATAAAACTGATTAAGCGTACGATTAAGAATCCCTAGCACGGAGTAAGAGCACAAATGGTGCTGAAACACACAAACTAAAAATGGTTGAAATTGAAAGTGAAACTGACAGCCGCAATGACGTCTAATAAACAGTTTGAATTACGATGCTCGCATTCATTTATAAACCACAATTTTTAAGGAAGCGTTTCACCATCATTTAGATAATTTCATAAGCTTTCCATTGATATATAGGTTTGTAGGTGTCCGATGCGTATTAACGGGGTAACATACGGGAAACTGAAAACACCGCTCAAGATGAACGGTAGTCTTAAACAAGGCTGTTTTCACAACAATGACGTCAAACTAAGCTTTCAGTAAGCAACACTCTGTTTACTCTTAACAAACAAGACAGAAAAGCACACAAGTTACGGAATACCGAGTCTCTTTGGATCAAATTATCAATCCGCATTTCTGGGAAACTACCAATCCACCCCTCCCATAAGCCTAAAGATAAACCCAACCCCACCCTAACTTAAGGAGGCGTGCACGTGGTCGGTGATTCCAGAACACTAAGATTGATTTCACGAGGTGTTAAGTATACTTGAACCTTACAGTGTTATGTATTGCGAATCTTCAGAACTGCTAAGTACTATATGCTAGGCCAGGCACGGGAAATTGTTAATCATGCACCATGTACCGCTGGAAAACGCACGCACTCAACATCAAGAATAAAGCCAACAAAATCCTTGGATTTGTTAAGCGAAACTTGTATCAGTGCCGGCAGGAGGTCAAATTTCAAGCCTGCAGAGCCCTGGTGAGACCAACAGGGAATACGGGTCTACAGTGTGGGACCCGTGCTGAGCCGAACACCACTGGAAGGCTGCCTCAAAAAAAGTTCATCGGCGAGCAGTAAGATTTGCAGAAACAATTAGGGCAAAGTGAAAGGCTCTCTGACAAGGGCCCTACATCAATGACAATAGGAGAGTCTGGAAAAGAGAAGGACAGTGGCTAGACTAACAATGACTACCTTAGTGAACTCTGAACGGCCAAGCTGCAGTGTTATTGCCTGATTATGTAAAATTTCAGTCATGTCGTAAGAACAGATTTCATTTGTAACCTCAGTCAGGCACATACAAATTCAGCTTTTGGCCAAGAGTTATAAGTGGATTGAACAGTCTTTCCAATAACATTCAATATTGTCATCAATGGGAGAGAACGACTTCCTCTAACTGTATTTTATCACTTTTCGCTGTTTGTTTTTCATGTTTTTCTTTTTGCTCATTAACTAATCAACATTTTTACCAAATTGTTACGTTAACACACGTGTTTGGTTCAACAGCTGAACAACACTTGCCTCGCGTCCGAACATGATATTGCACGATAATAAAAGAAAACTTAAGTCAGTTTGCAACAATCCATCAAAGCGTATGACAAATCCAAAATCACTGCGTCACTCGGACATGCGAAATTCCCTAATGTGCGAGTTCGTGCTTCCATATGTGTTATAAGACATATAATAAGCATCATTCTTGATTAGAATTCTAACAAGCTTGTTATTATCGTTGTAATATGCCTGATAACCACGTCCGTCAAAACAAGCCGGCCATCGGCGAGTTCGACACCTGTTGCGATGTGTAAACCCACCAAGTAGTTGTCTTGATAACTTAACACGCAGGTTTTGTAGGTAAACCTTTACAAATCATTGACTACTTTCAACAACGATGATAATCCTGTAAATTATTTATTATTACTGTTTTCGGTTTTTGATTGATGGTTTCATGGATTTTTATTTGGTTCTGACCGGTATTTATTTGACTTTTTGAAAGTGGAAATTCGTCACTGCGGCTATTGAGCCGGTTTTTCATTTGGGTCATAATAGTCTTGATGCACGATATTTTGGAGAGCCAGATGCTTTGAATCCAACTTGGTGTCACGAACAAACTGGAACTGAAACGTGCTGTGACTGACCCAAACACAGCGGATCCTCTGTTGCATATGAGAAAGGTTTTCAACAGTTTGTCTGCTGTAGTTTCTACCAGTCACACGACCCATCCTTCCATCCATGAAGCCATCGTTCATCAACTTTCGAGCAATCAAACTCATCCTTTCCAAGTTTCCTGTTAACTTCATTGTGCATTCCGCACATCCACTGTGCCAGGCTGTATCGACTGCGTGTATCTGGTGGTGAGCTCTTCAAACTGATTAAATCAACAAAATAAACGAGTTAGGTATAACAACAAGAACATGGGCAACAACAACAACAAAAACAACAATATTTATTTATTTAGTACCAGTTCTGCCCGCAGATTGAGTTCATAATTATAACATATGTACTATCATAAGTAAAGAAAAAATTAGAAACTTTGATACTCATCTAACTGTAATAGCAGGAAGCCAGATTAGACAGCTGGGGGAAAACTTTCATTTAAATTTTCATTAATGCCAAAACGGAGGGAAAAATAATAACTACATAAAAAAATGTAATGCTTAAAACAACAACAAAAGAAAAATATACAACGTAACTAGTATTAATAGAAAACAAATAATTACTAGAGGAAATAAAATCAGTTACGTATGCTGGCAGGTGAGGTGAAGATTATGAACAACTTGAGTAGAGTGAATATACAAGTGACAGTTTCAAAAATATTATTTGACTATGTTAGCTGTGTACTTGACAATGTAGTGACTAAACGAAGCTTTTTGTCAATACTTTTGGTGCGATTCCAGCTGACAATCTTGAACATAGGTTTGCTAAGTTTTGATACTTAGTTTCTTTTTCTTCTTAACAAATCATTTCCACCCTTTTGCATTAGTGAATCTAATGTTCATTTTCCGTAGATCTTCCGTATTTCTTTGGTAGAAAACAAAAAGATGTTGGTGCTATTCTACTTTCCTAATTATGCTTTTGGTTAACTTTGAAAAAAAAAGATTCGAAAATGCTTTGCAGATTACCGGATTAGTAGACATACATAAAGACTGCGTTACTGAAATAGACAGATGAAATTTAAGAGTCTTTAGTTTGATACAAGTGTGTTCATGAAACTTTAAAAACTTTATAATATGTATGGCCTTTTTCTGTAAGACAAATAAGGGATTCGATTGCAGAGTGGCAGGTGTTCCTTCATTAGGTACTGCGGGACCACATACGAAAAAAGAAACTAGAAAACGGGGAGGCCCAGCCCGATAATTACCTACGAGATGTCGATATTCCGTTACCACACGCTTTTTTCTATAAGAATAAACTTTATAAGAACAACCAGGCTGGGTTTTGCCCAAAAATTTAAAAAAACAACAAGCTAAAAACAACTACCTGGCTGAAATTTCGATCAGAATAATTTAAGAAATTTATTTAATCCGACAAGACAGCGTCAAGTAATGTTTTGTTTTGCTAACACTTTGATATATCCGTGCATTTTTATAGGTCCTAGGGGTCTTCGTTTTCTAGACCTAGAAAATGAAGAACCGCGGATAATTCAGTTTTCCCGAGATGTCATTATTTCGTTCAGTAACGACTACGCTAAACAACTGGAGCCTGAACAACACTCTAAACGACGAGAAATAATGTTTGTTTTGCCAACGTTTAGATACTTTTGGCAAATTTGTAAGGCTTTTTTATTTCTAGATCGAGAAACGAAGACCCCTGATAGTTATCGTCAACATGTTGATTTGTGTTAATAAATGTGCTATTTTGGGTTCAAAGTATTGCAGTTTTTTTATGGCGGTTTTCTTTTTATGTGTTCGTTTTCTAGACACTCTCTTCAACATACAGCTTGAATACAACAGGAAACTCCAAATCCATGCCAGCCCCTCTGTTTACTCAGTTTTCACAGACGACAGCTTCTCCTCTATGATTCACTCTTCTTGAAAATGAAGAAACATTTTTGGCCAACCGCCATTTCATATAAACAAAAACCATCAAACAATGTACGAATGAAGCAAAACTCTCAAAAATCAACTGTACTAGGTCTGTCCGTTCCCGTGCTTAACTACCAACAAAAAAGCATTGGATGTGTCAATTAGCATATCACACATCATCACACGCCTCAGTCAACCATGGCATGTGATAGTCCACATGTATGTGTTTGGTTTTTTCTTAGTGCACAGCTTGAATTATCAGCAAACCAGGCCTATACTGTATTTCCTTGAATAAATGCTGCAATGTTCATTAAATTCTTCATGATTTGAGTGCAACATTTAACTGAGGGTAGCTTTTATTTAAAACACTGTTTATTTCTTTAAAATAACTTACCAAAACTTTAGCTTAAAAAGTAGAAAAAATAAACAGTTCTTTGTTTGGCTGTACTGATCAAGCTTGTTGCACTTATAAACATGTAAGAAATCAGATAAATTTGATTTTTGTCAGTTTTTGTCTGTGCCTTTCAAATTTTAAACTTACAGTAGTAGCAGTAGTAGTAGTAACTTTAGGTTGACCTCGCTAATTGGGGACACCACGGGGTGCAAAAAGAAAGCACTGGATATGTCAACTAGCATATCACACATCAGCATTTATTAAATTCTTCATGATTTGAGGGCGGCGTTTAATCGAGGGCGGTGTTCATTTAAAACACTTGTTATTTTTTTAAACAACCTACCAAAACTTCACCTTAAAAAGTAGAGACGAGAAACAGTTCTTTGTCTGGCTGTACCGATCAAGCTTGCTGCACTTATACACCCATAAGAAATCAGATAAAATTGATTTTGTCAATTTTTGTCTGTGCCTTTCAAACTTTAAACTTACAGGGTGCAGCATTTGTTCGAGGACGGCATTATTCGAGGAAATAGGGTATATATAATACATAAAAATCACCTTTTACGAAGATCTGACGCACAATCATCACAGGGATAAAATTTTGAAAACAGCTTGATAAACTGCTTCATTTCATCTTGCTGTGTGTCAGTGGGATTGTCTGGGTAATATGCTGCTGTGGTGTGAAGAAAACTCCAGGTAGCGCGTCCCAGCTCTTCCCTATCCAATGGACACTGTGGAGCTACAACGTCTTCCTTCAGTGATTGTGCACCACTTGTGTTTCCATTCTGTTATACAGAAAACACATACATGACAAATATTGTGCTGTTCATATAATGCTCAATTTAGATCAACTTGGACAATTTATCCCCTTTAACATGAGAAACTGACTTATAGCTACTACTGTAATTTGTTTTACTGAAAATGGTTTGTTTTTAAACATTGCATGACTGCTATTTTCAATTCATGTTAGGCCACAACAATTTAATTTCATGTTTTTTGATGTCCTAGCCCAAAAAATTAAAATTGGAGGGGAGGATAAAAATAAAAGTAAAAGCCATTTATTCAAGTGCCTAATTAATAGAAGAAAATACTGGACAAATCTTAAAATTTTCTTACCTGAATAAATGCACCTACCGAAAAATTGTATAAACCTCAATATATGATAAATATACATTTAAGGTGTGTTAAAACCTCGCTACCTTCTGCAAACACACCCCATATGGCATCATAAACAGGAAGTTTATCTTATGATTTTTATAAAAAAGAAACTTGTATGCACACATTTAAATGGTTTTCTTTGACCTGTGGATCATGTAGTAAACATGCAACTGCATATAAAGATTGACCTAGTCTCCCCTGACTGCACCACTGTCCAGAAGAAAAGAGCACTACAAGATTTAAAAATATTCTCATTGGTCATAAGCCACTCATTGGTTTAATGAAAGAATATTAAAACTGATCTACTGTGACTGCACATTTTTGCCTTCACTCAATCACTGGAACTTCTTAATCCTACATTGATCTGTTTATTATAATCAGTGTACATGTAACATCCATATTTTACTTCATTGCTTATAGGTGTTTGCATCACTCCCCTGACCCTTCCTTCTAGTTGCTGCCAGGCGGAGCGAATCAGGTAACTATTTATAACATGGCAGAAAATTTCTCGACCCGTTGTCTGGTGCCACAACTACTTCATGTAAGACTACAAATTGTCATTTCAGTGACTGCCACTTCATATATTATCAACAAATCATAACTGTTGGCACACTTCATTTTCCATCATAAGTAATCGTCAGATACATTGATAATTTCAGCACTTCAGACAAAATCATTTTAATAGCTTTTTTTGTGGCATAAGTCTTTGCACGTCTTTGATTTTTTGTAAAATTAAAGTACATTCTTCATTTCTTTCATGTATCTCTTTTACAGGTAGCATGTGTGATAGTGACTGTGACTTCACAAGTCCATTCTCGAGTGACAGCTGTATTTCAGAATGATGTTGATATATTCTAATAACGGCTTCCTAACCCTCCAGTTGTCGAAACAACCAATAATTACAGTCATAGCCATCGGGACTACACTTAACACTACCATTAAACCCGGTTAACCACTTGTCAAACAACATTGGCATGCATGCTTGCAGTCTTTTCCCTCTGTCAAATCTGCACTTAATAAGGGCCACCACTGGGGAATACATTTTTGGCGGCTTTTAAAACGGAGACCAATTGACAATAACAAAGTATGGAAGAGGTCAAATGTTCACCATTAGTAATAAAGTTCAGGCCGTCCACCCTAAAATATGCGAAAGTTCACGGTAGCACTTTGCTGACGGGTCGTTACTGCCAGTATAGATTATAGTAGCTACTAGTTAGTACATCAATCATCAGATTAAGATAGTGTAAAATTTATGCATGTATACTGTGTAATAAGGTTGCAAGAGCGATTATTTCTATGTTTATAACTGTAAAAACCCTTCGTAAGAAAAGACCTAACCGTAGTTCCATATTTGTTCGAGCCCTGTTGGTTCATCCAAGATTTAAAATCAGTACAAGCACGGCAAGGCTTTTTTCCATGTCGAGTTTGGAAGGGAAAACCTTCATCCGCCATCTTCAATTTATTTCAGCTTACCTTAGTAGCCAGGCACAGACTGTGATCATTATGTAAGATATACGAAGTACCTATGCGCAGATAGCCACTTAAAAGTAGGCGTCCATGAGATGACATGATGGCAACTTTTAGATTCAACTTTAGCAGCAGTGACGATGAAGCAGAGAACACCGAAGATGAAACACAGTCTGCAGATAAACCAATCCTAAAAGAAGCAAAAGAGTATGTTTTGCGGGATAACTGTGTTTCAGTGCCGTCTGAACTTGATGCAGAAGTTCTCACCCTCGCTGATGGCAAACTCTGTTTGCGTCACGTGTTGGCTTCAGACGTCGAACGCATCTTGGAATTAGGAAGCAACGGAGAACATCGTTCAGACATCTTGAAAGCTACAGACATTAATTCTGACCTTGTTCCTTTAGTTTATGAAGGAGGGCATAAGGTTTGGGAATGCTCCGAGGATCTTGTGGAGTTCTTGTTTGAAAGTGGAGTCCAGATGGCTGGGCAGCGTGTGATAGAGCTCGGGTGCGGAGCTGGGCTGCCTGGTGCGTTTGCCCTCCTTAATGGTGCATCAGTAGACTTCCAGGATTATAATGAAGAAGTGCTTGAGCTTGTTACCATCCCAAATATACTCCTTAATGTCGCTGGCCAAAGAAATGACCAGCAAAGGGACACCTCCAGCGAAAGCCACCCCTTTCATCTTGTGCAAAAGAACTGCAGGTTTTTTTCAGGGGACTGGGGAACCCTATTGGATTTTATTAACCCAGGCCTAAATGAGGAAGAGACCTACGATGTAATAATATCATCAGAAACAATTTATAATATTGATTCGCAGAAGCGATTGTATCATTTCATTGAGAGACACCTAAAGAAACATTCTGGAGTTGCTTATATTGCTGCCAAGACATGTTACTTTGGTGTCGGTGGAGGAACACGAAGCTTTGAGCAACTTGTTAAAAGTTTTGGTAAACTGGAGGTGTCAGTCTGCAGAACATATTCAACAGGTGTCCAACGTGAAATACTGTCCATGAAGTTTAAGAAGTAAAATCAATTAGTAAAGTGTCTAAAAAGTAACATGTAGTGGGTCACATAGTTTGCAAAAAGAACTGTTATAAAGAGCTCCGTCAGCCCTCTTCTTTTCTCATTATATGGGGGAGCAACAGGGAAGCCGAGAAGAGAGATTTCTCATTGAACTTTTGCTTAAGCTATCAGAGAAAAAACAGCTTAAGTAAAACATGGTAATTCATTGACTAATAGCTAAACTATCTTTAACCTTCTAGGATTTACTGTTTTATGTGTAAGAGGCTCAATGGCAACCAATCAATAGCTGAACAATGATGTTTATTGGGTGGAAATCACAAATGCAATTGGCAATATTGATTAACCTTATACAGAATACTTTTAACTCAGGTCTAGGGTCAGTACAAGGAGAAGAACTTTTTGAGGCATGCACTATAAGTTTGTAGTTCTGTGTTCTTCACAACTTGTGGTTTCTTCTCAATTTGTATGAGCACCGATTCTAGCAAGTTTTCTGGCCACGCAACAGTCCTATATTTACTGTTGTAAAGCTCTACAATCGTGTCAACTCCAACTGTGCTGAATGCTTGAAGTATTTCAGCTGGACCAAAAGAAAAGGCTTCATAATGGACTTCTCAAAGGCTTTTGACAAAGGCTAATCTTTTCTTTTGGTTTCATGTGGTTTATAATGTAATTCATTAGTTTTTGTTTTTTCCGCTGACCCCAGCCATTAATCTTCAGTTTTGAAGGGTAGGCTGTATCAGTAAGTAAGTAACTCCATCTGCTCCTTCCGACTTGCCATCTGCTAGATGGTGTATGTCCGTAATTGTTTCCTCTGTTAGGATCTTGGGCCCTTAGGTATTCATGTCAACTTCTTCCTCTGGCTCTAAGGCTCTCATCCTTGGCGTGTAGTTCCTCTATATACTCTCTTTGCCTTTCTTCAATCCTTTCTGGATCAGTCAACAGATTTCCATCCTTACTTGACACGCTTTCTTGTTTCTTGCCTCCTCGATTCCCTTGATAGAGCTCTTTAACTTTTCTGTATACTATAAAGTTGATCTGATCTTTTCTTTTCTTTCCAGTTCTTCTAGCTCACTGCACTGTCTTTCCCACCACTACGAAACCTGATGTGGTAGAAAAACATGCGATATGCCAAATGATCGCAGTGTAGTAAGTCACTGCAAAGGTTTTAAAAAATGGCTGTGCCTGAGAAGACATTTTCAGTGTTTGGGAGTCGTCCTGCACAAAAAGATGATCACGACCTTTCCTCGCTGTATTATATGACTACTAATGGGCCTTGGCAGATAAATCGATAAAATGAGCACAGCCTTAAGTGATCATTAGTAGAAAGAATGTTGGTTGCCTGCTTAACTTCGGGAATGTTTTCTACACAGTGAAATGTTGAATACAGCTACAAATGTAAAGAAGAACAGTTAGTCTCTGGCTTTCTTCTTTCGTAACTGAGCTAATTGTTGGCTTAAAGCAGAAGCAAAGACGGAGACGGAAGAGAGGCTTTGTTTACTGCTATAGATATTAAAAAGCTACAATCCCAGCCAAAAGTCTCTGGACACCTTAAGAAGAAAGCCCTCCCCCGCTTCCCCTCTTTCAATGTTGC
>JAOBRG010076667.1:0-20810 GCA_027574985.1 Umimayanthus nakama | reverse complement strand
CTTCTCTCGTGCTCTCCCAACTTCCCGCGTGCATCCATAACTCGATACACGCACGCCAAGCATGGACCATTTCTTAATTAGTATACTGTACATTTTATGATTTACTTGAATTAGGTTAAAGGGGAAGCTTCTGGGATTTGTAATTAATTGCTTTTGTCTCGTAGCTTTAGATTTTCTTCTTTAAACATCACCAAGACTTTTTATGGTGCTTCTAAAACCTATTTATTATTTTAGTGCTGTTATCATTATTATTGTTATTGTTATTATTATTGATATTAATATTATTATTACATTAATAATATAGACTTGGTCGTCAGTACTGAATATGGTCGCAATTTTACTACCTTTTGCCAGCTTCTCCTCGCTTATCCAGTCTCCTTCTTCGTATTTTCTCATGCGCAAGTTCTGGTAAAATAAATTAAAGTTAGTGTAAAGGAAACAAGATAAATAAAAGTATCATCGAATTTCAAAATATTTAACTTGCGGATCATTCGGGAAATGGAAACTGGGAGAGTTTCCTTTTATTTTCGACCTTCTTGTCTAAACTAGGCCTAACACTATACGCGTGTAATTAGGGAAAACAATCGAGTGTACACGTCGGCTGCAAAGAAATCACGAATGATGATGTTCGCTGTGTACAAAATTACAGCTTTTAACCATGTTATGGAAGCGTTTAACTTTAATTTTACCACAAAAGTGAGTTTCCGCCGAGATTTCCTTTAAAACAAAGTAAAGCAAACCAAACAGAAATACGCCGCTAAAATCTATAAATCATTATGAGAAAAAGTTAAACATGCCCAACTGAATAAATATGGAAAATACTCACAAAACTTTCAAATCTGCTGCTCTCCAGCCTGGTTATTATGCGCATGCGGTCTACATCGTACTGCAGGCGGGCGATCTTCCTTGCGTCCTCGTACGTGGTGCTAAGCTGAGCGATCAGAATGTTGAGTAGAATGACGACAACCATGGCCATGTAGACCAGCACCAGGATTGTGGTCAGCCATCTGCGCGTGACAGAGAACGGGAGAAGTTAGTCAGACAGACAGGCAGACAGACAAGAAGACAGACGGAGGAAAATAGAAAGATAGACAAGATGGTGAATATATAGCCATGTAGATCAGCACCAGGATTGTAGTCAGCCACCTGAACGTGAGAGATGGGGAGGTGTTAGACAGACATGCAGACAGACAGACAGACGAAGAAAGATACAAAGGTAGACAGAGTAACGACTACCATTGCCGTGTGTAGACCAAAACAAGGATTGTGGTCAGCCACATGAACGTGAGAGAGAAGGGAAGGGGCTAGACAGACAGACAGACAGACGGAGGAAGATACAAAGGTAGACATAGTGAAGACCGCTATCATGGCCATATACACCAGCACTAGGATCATGGTCAGTCACCTCGATATGACAGAGAAGGAAGGGTTTAGAGAGACAAACAAGGAAGGAGAGAGGTTAGATAGACAGAAAGTGACACAGACAGACAGAGGAAGGCACAAAGGTGTACAGAATGACGACAACCTTTGCCATGTAGATAAAAACCAGGAACATGAACATGAAAGAGAAAGAAGGTGTAAAATAGAAAGAAAAGCAGACAGATGGAGAGAGGAGTAGACAGACAGACAGACAGAACAACATGAACAGCAGCACCAGGATTGTGGTAAGGCAGCTGCACTTAAAGGAGATGTGGGGAAGGGCTTAGACAGACAGACAAACAAACAAACAGATAGAATACGTACCTACAGGCATAATACACAGAAGCGACAAATACAAGAAGAAGTTAGATCAATTTACTATACTGTAGGTGTGCAAAAAGAAGACAACAAACAAAGCAATCGGCAAAATAAACTGAAAGCACAGAAAGACACAACACAAATATATTTCACATGTGTACACAGGCAGCTTGGAACTTACTTGTATTTCTCATAACTATCATTAAATGGCTGTTGCTCTACCAGGGCTCGAATGCCGGCCAACAAGATCAGTTCAAATCCGCTGTAAGGGGAGGATGAGATAAGACACATGTCGACTGAAACTCGTATATATTTTAGCAAGAATTTCCTAAAGGGACATACTCCCAACCGCTATTTAGCTCTCCTTAATCTCTCTCACACATGTTCTTAAACAAGCTATTGGTCACAAAGATCGTGACCAATTGAGTTTCTCTCCTCTCAAGAATTTGATGTCGACAATTACTAAGGCTTGTGCGTTGCCATGCTGATGCAGTGTTACATGTAGAATTTCAGCAGTCCGTACGCAAAAAAACAACAACTAGATGTGTCTCTTAACAACAAAAAAATCTACGGAGGTACACATGTATATAGAATAGTTTGAATGGTTCACTTTCTAAATATGATGCATACCCCCGGGGGGGTACTCCCATACATTGACTATACGGGTATGTGCCGCTGGCCAGGGTATGGTTTTCAGGCCTTCGAGTTTAGAACAGGGTACACAAATCAGGAAAATAATGTTGGGAACAGGGCATAGAACAGCATAAAACTTATAAACAGTTTAATTCAGGTTGCAATAAATTTTCTTGAGAGACATATGGACACGTATCGAATACGCGTAACTCTATTTTCGGCTTGGGTTTTGGGTATTAAGTTTAGAACAAGGTATCAAAGCCAAGCTAAATCTAGTTTAGAACAGGGTCAGGGGATGCATACTCACCTGAAAAGTTCTTGTGAGTCTGTAGCTTTCAGCGAGAGAAACAGCGCTCCACAAAAAGCAAAAAACACAACAGCGAACACAATTATAAATCTGGTCAGGTCTCGACAAATAATTTTCCACAGGGTGTTTGTGTACAAGCCGGTCATCCTACGGTCAATATATTAATAAAGTTAATGAAGAACTTTTTATTAGCATCAAAAGAGTGTTAACGTTTCACTGATGAGAACACTATGTCAGTTTGTCTACCACAAAATAAAAAAACTAGTCACTGAAAAGCTTAGCGTCGAGGTCCAACAGCTAAACTTACATTTCTTGTTATGGAAAAGTCACACGGAACGTTTGCAAAGCGTGCTGCAATACAAGTTACTTAAGAACATGCGGTTGAAGCCAATAAACACACACGTACCTTGTAACACAGGAGAACTTGGACAGCTTCATGAAGTTAAACAGAAATCACAGTGAAGCCAATAAACACATACGTACCTTGTAACACAGGAGAACTTGAACAGCCTCATGAAGTTAAACAGAAATCCCAGTGAAGCCAATAAGCACATACGTACCTTGTAACACAGGAGAACTTGAACAGCCTCATGAAGTTAAACAGAAATCCCAGTGAAGCCAATAAGCACATACGTACCTTGTAACACAGGAGAACTTGAACAGCCTCATGAAGTTAAACAGAAATCCCAGTGAAGCCAACACCCACTGCGCTTTCAGTTCAAACACACGCAGTGGAATCACAAAGAGCGTCAAAAGCAGCCCAAGCCAGTCTAACACGTTAAAAAACAGGTTATAACGATCTTTGTAATACATAGCGCCCTCTCTGAAACAAACCAATAAGGTAAACGGGTTAAAAACTTTGAATTTTAGTAGAGCTTTTCTTTGAGATGAAGCAGTAATTTAGCAAGTATTCTTCTTACAGGGATACTTTGCCAAGTCAAAGCTCTAATGACACCCCCTGCAATAAAAGAAACATCTACAAAAACAACTACAAATAACTATTAGTACGACTACAAACGCAAGTGTAACTACACTGAGTTATAATAAACACTGCAGCCAATTTTTATAACTAACACTACAAACACAACTATTGCATGCAGTTACTGTTACAACTACAGAGAACAACATCAATTACAACTACTTATACAACTACAGTTACAGTGAGCTACAACTTTTATAGTACAACGGCAGCTAACATTTTAACCAGAACTTTTTACTAATACAGATATCTCTACAACTTCACTGAACAAAAACTAATAATACAACTGCAGCTTAATTTACTGCAACTGTTCTAAAGCTACAATTTGAACTTCATTGAACTACAAATTACTTTCACTACATTTTTAAGAAAATTACTACTGCTACAGATGCAACTACAACTCAGTAAACTACAACTAGTACAACTTCTCCTTTTATTACAATTAAAATTACAGCTACAACTATGATCAAGCTTTTTGTCAACCATGATGAGGTCTTGTTTATAACTTCGGAAGCTGAGGACAATTAATGCCTATGGACACGATCAGATTAACTTTACAATTAAAGCATGGTTCAATCCGATTCAGCGGCACGACTGGTTTCCAAGGAAACAACAAAGTCTGTTGCTACACCAATGACGACTAAGATGATTACGCTGAGGCGTATTACTACGACCAACACGAAGCCATGACTACGACTACCAACAAAACCACTGCAATGTCGATGATTACGACGAAGCCATTACTACGGTGAAACACGACTATAGTGACATCTTGAGTGAGCCATAAATAAGACTAAAATCGTAATGATTCATTACGATAAAGACGATTATGACTTAGCCTAGACTAAGACTGCAAGCACGATAATCACGACAAAGATGATAATGAAGAAATCCAAACTAGGAATAAAAGAACGGGCTAAACGAAAAAGATGATCACGAGGTAGCAATGACTACAACTATACATGTACACACAACTATAAAGACAAAGACCTTCACGAGTAAGCCATTAAAACAACTAAAATCACAGTATGAACAACAACGACGATTATTACGAAGCCTCAACTACGACTGCAAGTACGACAACTATGACAAGACGAATACGAGGAAGTCCTGGCCATGATTAAAACTACGATTCTGACAAAAAAGATGGTTACAAGGAAGACATGCCTACGACTACAAACACCAACGTAACATGACACAAAGATGATCACAAGGAATCAACGACTGTTACTACAAACACGTCCACTGCCTAGTTTTAGAGTAGATTCCTACTTTTGCATCTGATCCATTTCCATTACGATGTAGAACATGATGAAGAGAATGGATATCACTTCACACAGGGCCCTTACACGGTCTCCATGATTGGTGTATTTGTTGGGGTCTGCTCGAGTGGAGCCGTAGACCAGGGCGAAAGACAACACGGCCAGGAAGAACAGGTAACACACAGCTTGGAGACTGGGGAGAAAAAGGTAAACAAAACACAATCAGGTTCTGTTATCTGTGGAGTTCAGTGATATAATGGTAGGGGGAGGGAAGGCTCGTAAAAATAATATGGTAAGGAAGAACAGGTGGCATACAGCTTGGAGACTGTGGAGGGAAGAATAAAGTAAAGCACAGTCAGGCTCTGTGATCTCTAAAACTCAATGATCTATATTGGGTGCAGTTGGGTGAGGAAAAACCTGTAGAAGCAACACGGCCGGGAAGAACAGATAGCACACAGCTTAAAGGGCTATCAAGGAATGTATTAGAGAAAACGGTATTAGCTCCGGATCCACTCGGGTGGAGCGGCAAAAAGGGCGAAAAAAATGTGTTAGCTATTACTGTAGACTTCGTTTGACAATCGAATCTTTTCCTCCGTCTTATTATGTTTACAATCATGAGAAATTGAGCAACAGCATTGTTTTGTACATAGTATAGTACCTACTCCAGGATTCATACCACTTTCCAATCGCTTCGGGACATCGGAACTCGGGATTGGGTCGGAATTCGGGACGCACAGGCAAACATGATGATTGACTGGGTAAATCGTTGTTTACTATTATAAAAAAAACTGCCGCTTCGGACTGAGCTCTCTCACCTGAACAGAAAATGTGCGTACTTGGACCATTTCCTCGAAACCAGCATTCTCAGCACCGGGTGTTGGATGGCTCCCTGGGAACAACACAGAACGAGATTTATGACATAGAGTTGTTGGTATAGTGAGCAACTTAGTTCACTAACAGTGCGTGGTATGTTTTCTTGTTTCTTCTCGTACGGTTGTGTTCAGTAAACAAATATATCAACAATTTAGAAACAAGCTAACCGTGAGTGTGTTCAACAAATTGATAGGTAACGGAGAGGAAAAATGACGTTATCACGTTGCTGTAGTTGTCAGGGATGTAGTGAAAAGCAGATTTAGAGGAATGTTTAAACTATAGGCTTTATTTCTATACTATGCATCATCAAAGACATTACCTTGTTGCTACTTAATGTCTGCGATGTAGGGAAAAGTTGAGCTGTTTAAAATGTTAGTTTTATTACGAAATCATGCATCAAAAGCATTATCCTATTGTTGCTATCTGTGATGTCGTATAAAGCTGTGGGTTTCATTGCTATATTACGCATCTAAAGAATTGCTTTGTTTTTGCTATCTGCGATGCAGCAAGAGCTAATTAAGAGGATCTCTTGAATTGTGGGTTTTATTACTATATTATGCATCAATGCCATACCTTGTTGCTGCTGTCAGCGATGCAGCGAAGAGCTGGTTTAGGACTACTCAAACCAGTTGTGGGGTTTATAGGTATATTTTACATCAGAGACATTACCTTGTTGCTGTTCACTGTCTGAGATTTAGGGAAATGTTGAGCTATACGAGGCTCTTTAACTTTCGGTTTTATTGCCATATAATGCATCAAAAGCATTATTTTGTTGTTGATATCTGCGATGTAGTATAAAACTGTGGGTTTATGGCTATATTATGCATCTAAGGCATCGCCTTGTTTTTTTCAATCTGCGATGTAACAAAGAGCTGATTAAGAGGACTGCTTAAATTGTGTTTTACTGCCGTTTTTTGCATCAATACCATACCTTGTTGTTGCTATCTGCGATGTAGTGAAGAGCTGATTTAGAGGACTGTTTAAACTGTGGGTTCTTGGCGCCGTTGATCTTGGGTGGGTGTCCGTGTTCATCGGCGTCCAGCACGTGATACAGGAAGTGATAGTTGAGCGGGTCATCCGGGACACTGCTCCAGGCCCGCTCAACAGCATCCTTTTCATCATCATCCTCATATTCCTCCTTTTTCTCCGGCAGATAAGGCCAGTCGGGATTAATAAAACAATCTAAAACTGCAACAACCGTTTTCTGAAATCAAAAGAAAGCCAATTCAGTATGGTAAAAAGAAACCCGATCTTTTCTTTACATGCTTTCCGTAATGTTTAAGAAGAATTGTCATCAGATTTACTAGAAACAAAACTACGGTTTTTCATTTTTCTCCCGCTTCTTGTTCCATTGTTTGGAGATTCGTATCCCTCCCAAAACAATACCTTATTTTTTTACCAATCGCAAAAAAGGACACTACCAGCCGTACTTGGTAGAGTTCTACAGCAACTACACAGCCTCCCATCTTATATGTTATGACGTCACAAAAACGTCAGAGAGTGATGTTGCTGTGAAAGGCAGTACATTGTTGTAACTGTGAAAATGAGCACAACGCTGTGATAGCGATAACGCGTGACATCGATGCAACAGTAAGATTGTAAACAGTGATGCAAGTCATGCAAGCACCAGTACTGTTTCAGGAATATGTTCGTTGGTGTAACAGTGATTTGAACGTACAGTGCTATCAATTCATATTACTGATATGTACAGAACTGTTACAGCGCTGTCAGATGAAATCACTGTTACACTGCTGCCATCGCAAGTCACTGTTACTTTCATTGCTGTCAAATCACTGTCGTTACCACCACTGAAACACACTGCTCTCACATAGTCTGCTGTCACAGCGCAAATAACAAACAACATCCCTGCCATAACAGAGTCAACATCGCCAAGACAGTAGAATTAATAATTATTGCTGTTACACCGCTATCAGATTCTGACTGTGTAAAAATCTATCTCCTTTTGTGAAAGTTAAAATTCCGCCATATTCTTTGCAGCAATTGTGGTCATTTCACAAACTCTTTTACCTTCATGTTTGGATGTGTTATGAAATCCTTGAAGCTAAAGCTTGCTTTCGGTTGACCTTCCTGGCGCAGGAAGAGGTTCTGTACCCTGGAAAAACATAATTTACAGCTGGATCGGCCGGTGTAGGCAATGGTCTTCATCACTAAATGACCTTGATAGTACTCTGACTTCCTAGGTTTTGCACAATTTGAACTCATACATGTAGCGACCTAAGTTAGCTGTTCAGCTAATACTAGGAGGGCAGAACACGATCACTGTCTGCGTAGATTGTCTGGGGTCTTCAAGGATATAAACGCTGATACGGCGGGAAATTTGAAACTGTGCATGGTTGGAGCTTTAAACACCTTATTTGGCTGCAGATTCCAGGTTCTTTATTGTTGTGGGGGAAAAAGAAGCAGCAGTAGGCGCTTACATTGGAAGGAAGTTAGTGGCTGGTGCAAACCCAACGTCTAGCATTACCTTACATTTATTAAGAGATGCACTGGAAGGAAGGGAAAAAAAGTCTGCAGTTCTTTGAAGCGAAGTTTAACAGTACAGAGGCAACATCCACAGCAACAGCGCTGCTTGCTTTGTCCAAAACGTAACAACCAATACGCTCAGCTAAACACTAACAGCAATCAAACAGAGAAAGGTTGGTTTCAAAGCAGTGTTTTAAGCCCTAATCCTAAGCTTTCGCTTGTGGGACTGTGTCTAGAGACTAAAAGAACAGTTTGAGCAACGCGGAGTTAGAGTGGATCACATCACGTGACCGGTTATAGCTAAACACACATGTAAACGAAACTTTAACAACTGAGGTTGAACAGTGCAGTCCCAATGTGCTGTTTCTAGATTTGACCGGCCGCGTTCAGCGTGCCAGAACGTCAGCTAAGCTATTACAAATGATTGCTGTACATGAGGTATAAAGCTTGGGGGAACAAAGTAGTTGCCAGCATCCGAGCTTAGTTTCCTGCAAAGTCAGGAGACAACAGAGCAGATGCAAAGCTTAAATTTTAAAAATAGAAAATTCCCATGTGTTGTTAGCAACCCTTATTCCGCCAGGCCTTGACTCAATCTTACATTAAACTGCATTAAGATTATTCTCAAAGACATATTACTATTAGTAATATCACTATTTTTATTACTATTAACTGTTGCTGCTGCCTGTTGGTTGTTGTGGCCTGTTGTGTCTGTTACTGCTACTGCTTCCCGTTTTCGTTGTCTGTTGTCACTGTTGTAATTGTCATTGCTAATATCATTGTTGTGGCTGGCATCGTTTTAAAAGTAACACAAAAGAAAATTCAAGCAAAAACGTAAAAACGACAAACCTTAGTTAGTCAAAAATGATCAACCCATCATGGCTTGGCTGAGTACTTGTATCTGACTCATACGTTATTTGTGAATAAGATACGCCGCTACACCACGAGTGACGTCTTCATGGGTCCCTCGTCATAGTGTTTCTCACCCTTCTCCGCATCCAACCCACCCCTCCCCCCTTCAAAATAATTGTAAAAAAAATATAACTGAACCTATTACTCACTGTCCACCTGCAGCTACGTCTTCGTTCTACTTTAGCAACGTCCTTTTTACACGTAGGGTGGGTCCTTATCATCAGTTTTTCCACTCCCACGTCACCCAATTACCGTCTACCAAACGTTAATTAATTTAAATTGTTATACAGTGCAAATTCAACTCAACTCACCACTCATTGTCCATCTGTGCAATAAGATACGCAGCTACATCATCGTTCTTCTTTTCAAGCGCCCACTCTATCGGTAGCTCGGGTCTTTTTTCACCGTGTTTTTTGGTCCTCAAGATCAGCAGCCCGTGGCACTGCCCAACCAGAGTCTTAGCCACCTGCAGAAAGTTTCGCTCTGCTGCCAGGTGAAGCATGGTAGGACGGCTCGGGTCAACATCTCTGTCCACCCTGATATCTTCATAGGTTGCTGGATCTTTTTCTAACAGGATTCTCGTAAAACGATTGATCTGTTAAGAAACAGAGTTCCCAAAGAAAATTCGAAAAAATAACATACTTTTTCGATGATCTTCAGATATAATAATAATAATAATAATAATAATAATAATAATAATAATAGTAACAATAACAATAATAATAATAATAATAATAATAATAATAAAGATATGTTACGAGGAAGCCCCAGTCACACATTGGTGGTTTTCATGGGGTTCCTCATTAAAAAAGATAAAGATAAAGATGAAAAAAACCCGAAAAATTGGTATGGAGTAAATAATGTGTACTGAAATAACTAAAATAGTATTGCATTGGCAACTGAATGTAAATACCCGCTCTAGTCACATGACAAAACACTCTTGTACGTTTGTTAAAGTTATCAAACAACTACACACAAAGTTTACACAGTATAGCACCAAAATGAACTAAAAAACTGCTGCATCTGTCCACCTCTATATTAGGCGGCCAAAAAGTCAGATGTTAATTCTGAGTTTGTCGTCTAACGCTCCATCAACAAAGAATTAATTTTATCTGTAAACGCAACTTTCTCACCGTCAACGATATTGCCTCTCTCGTTTGAATATGTAATCTTTTTTTCTCATTTCCATGACTGTTTTTCATTTTTACGTATTGACAATAAGCAAGAACGAAAAAAGAGTGCGTTTTCAATTTTCATTTTTTCCACGTTTCGTCCACCTCCTTGTCAAATTTTAGTGCATAGTGTTGTACAAGTAGTTTGATAAGCGAAACAACTAAGCGATAGCGTGTAAAGTTATTTAAATTTAATTGCAGTAGGATTAGTTGTAAAATGTAACAGGAACAGATGGCCAAACAAAACAATATCCTGTGGATGGAACACTTTTGGTGTGATAAGTAAAGTGAATGCAAACTCGTGTACGTCAGTGGCCGCTTTTAAAAACCAATTCAGAAAATACCACACTGAAAGCCACTGTGTGCGAGGTTGGCAATGGTGGTTAGATCTTTGAGTGTCAGGTCGAGGCTTGAACTTTGGGCGACCTTCCTTTCGCCACACCGTCCGTGGATAGGGACGTTAAACCGTTGGTCTAGTCTCTACACATTCTATCGGCGGATTTAAAAGAACTCACACGCTTGTCGATAAGAGTAGGCTAATTCCGGTTTTGTGGTATGTCACCTCCTCCCCTACATGCTTCTGTTATTAGCGTTAGCTAATATGGAGTCAAGCCTTGTAAGGGACCTAGAGTCCTATTGCTTCGCCTCCAGTCGGCAAAACATCGCCGCATACGTCAGAAACGAATAACTAAGAACTAGTCCTACTTTAGATTGATTTTAATGCTTTGATTGTTTATGTAAAAATAATTAATATCAGTTTTAGGTTTGTTTGGGATTCTACTCACATAGTCAATTTTAACACATTTTTTGTTAAATTAGCTTGTAAATAGTTAGGATTTTTTTCTATATTACCGTAAATTGACGACTCGAAAACCAATCGGGAATGACCTAGTAATAAGGATATTTCTCTTTTATTTAAATGTGTACACATGTATGGAACAAATTCATATATGAACTGAGGTGTGGCAGTTGCAAATATTTCTTGGTTGGAGGGGGGGGGGGTCAAATTGACACCCTCAGGGGTTTTTTGCTATTAATTTTTTACTTGGTGACCGATTGTGAAAAGCTTTGGTACAGCTGTTTTTTTTAAGCCTGTCGAATAATTAGCGTTAGATGTGATAAAAGGTTCCTACAAACTAGCAAACTCGCTTGACAACTTATAGAGCAAGGAAAGACGAAGGGAGGTATGGGACGGGATAAGTCATACCTGGTGCTCGAGACTGGCAATCAGCTCAGGCCTGTCCTTATATTTATCAGTGTCCGGCCAATATTTGATCATAACCTCCAACGTTCGTTCCTTGTATCTCTTTTCCCATCGTTCAACTCGCACCTCGTCCATCGCTCTGTTCCAAGCAGCTCCATTGTCAAACTTATGCCGAACCTTGATAGCAACAAGTCAAGGATATATATGGTCATTATTGCCTCTCGGTTTACGGTTGATCCCTACGATACTGGTGCTTTCGAAAATACATCAAAAGTTACGTAAAGTATATTGATCAAGGAGATTTAGTATAGATATATATATATATATATATATATATAGAGAGAGAGAGAGAGAGAGAGAGAGAGAGAGAGAGAGAGAGAGAGAGAGAGGGTAATTGTCAACTAACATAACCGTGTTTATTCAGTTAGGCACTTGTAAACATAGAAATGCGTGCTTTGTATTTCTAAAAGTTCCAATAAAGTAACCAATCAGAATCCAGTACTTTTTGTGGATGTGATATAATCCGCTTACAGTGCACTGGGACATGCGCACTAAACGCCTTTCTGCAGGGTTAGACCTTTGTATATACAAGCAATTGCATCCAGAACTTCCAGGTTTTTCCAACCGGGTTTTCCTGGTTTTTTCGTAAAGGGAACGACTTAAAAACCGGAAAACTTGGAAGATACAGGAAAACCTGGAACACTTTTTAATAGCTTTTTGAGGAAAAACCTTGAAAATCCATATTGAAAATTTATACGTGTGACTTAAAAATTGGCAAACCTGGAAAATCTTGGACAACCTGGAACACTTTTTTTGAGAAAAAACCTGGAAAACCAAGATTAAACTTAAAGACTTATGTGTGTGACGTTCCCTGGTAGGGCGGTGTTAAATGTTGTATTAAGCTTACGTATGGCTGACAATTAAAGATTTGAAAAAGAAATAAGAATTATATCTTAAGTGTGAATACTTTTTTAGGAAAACATGGAAAACACAGAATGGCACATTTTTTCAGTTCAATTAACAAAACTATTTAATATAACTGACCTAATGTAAAACACAAGTTGTGCAGTTTATTTTTCTTCTAGTGCTGTGGTCAGAGCTGGCAACTATTATACTCAAATTATAATGTGGAGAGGTTATAGTTAACTTATCGCTCTAAAGCAGAATTGTTTGAGATTGTAACTTTAAACGAGTACTATATCACTTTCCAGTGATATAGTACTCGTTAATTTTGCCGTCAAGAAATGCAGTGGCACCATCAAAGGTAAAACAAGGACAATGGGTGTGTTTATATCTCAGATCTGAAAAACTGCAGCGTGTTACATCGTCTCTTCTTTCAAGTTTTTTTTGTCCCACAACAGATCCGAGCATATTTCTCCAACCGTACTCACCAAACAAAATTATTTTAATACGTACTCTTTGATCCTTTCCGACAATTTTTTTTTAATAAGAGCTCCTTTCTCGCGAATTGACAATGCGACATGTTACATTTATTAAAAATTTGGACAACCTTGATGCATATCTTTTATCCCATCGAGAGTCTTCAAACTTTTTAACCATCGAAATTCAGAGCAGTTTAAATTTACTTCGAAATGGATTCGATGCAATGCAGAATCAGAATGCAGCAATCAGTATAAACAAGTATGAACGAGCTTCGGGTAATAAACTTAGTTTGAGCCTCCATAAAATATCAGTTAAATTCAGCTCTTTCCCGCCGCAGAATACACTTGTCGATACACAATGCAGGTTCGGTTGGAAAAAAAAAACGAACATCGGCACATGTTTTTTGTTTTGTTTTGAATCCCCTTTATTTCGAGAAAATATGTCGATTTTCTTTATTTAAACATTTGCCAAGATTGTTATTTCATTTAGAAATTGAATTTTTGGTAACTCAATCTTAACTCAAACTTAACTCAAACTCAACTCAATTGTTAACTCGATCATTAGTCTATCTCTGTTCTCAGTGTTGTTCAGATCGAATTGCCGCATTAGATTTTGTGTCGGCGACGAAAAACTGGCTGTGTGTGGCACTTCGCAATGTGGATTGGACTGGATTTTTTGTCTTAAAGAAATATCTGGCATGCTAGATTCAAAAACGTCTTGTCGGACCACTTCGCCTAGTGTCAGGCTAGTGTGTGGCAGTGACCGATAATAATCGGAACTCTTTTGCGCATCAGCGAATAAGAAGTGAGATTTTTTTAAAACAACAATGCAGTGTCCCGTGTATGTTGGGCACTGGGCCGATAAATATAATCTCAGGTCTCACCACGAAAAATCGGCTAGTGTGTGATGAGCTGCGATCCGAACAGATTTAGCACCGACAAAAAAACGCCTGGTGTGTGGCGGCCGTAACAGTTCACAATTCATGCCCTTTTTCCTCTGCCCTTTACCATGTGATCAAATTTAACCAATCACATCCCGCAAACTGGGTCAAGATGACATCAGTCACATCTCGTTCACTTTGCATTTGGTGGGATTTGTGTGAAGGTGAAAAGTACGATTTAAGTGAAATTATTTTACTCAAAAGTTCAGTTCTGTTTAGCTTGCAAAATAGTAAATGCGGATGGCGTGACTGTCGAAAATGTCAAGGGATGGATTTCACAAAAAATCGACTTGGAAACTGGCGAGAAGTTCGGAGGTAGGCAAACCTGATGATGTTGAGAAACTGCCAGTCAAAAACTAACGTCTTTATTTCGGCTTCTCCTGAAGTCTGGCTTTTTATATCAACAACAGACACACATTTGTTCAATCATGGCAAAAGGAAATTTAATGAGTAGATACAAAAACTTCTGCGTGGGCCCGGTTATTTAAAGCCCGATTAGTACTAATCCTGGATTAACTCTGAAGGCCTCTGAACATATGCTCTGAATGAAATCTGTATATAGCTAATCCAGGATTAGCACTAATCAAGCTTTTCACAACAGGGCCCAGTTTAAATTTGACTAAATAAACAAATACTGGTTTCAGGTAACTAATATTCAAATCATTAAGGCAAGTTTAATTTTCTATATTTGATGGTATCATCAACTTTTTGTGTAAAAGTTAAAAAAATACCTAACTTTAACCTACAGTTAACCTATCCAGGCCGGGGGGGGGGGGGCAAATCGAATCCCCCCCTCACTTGCTTTTCCTATGACTTCTTTTAACTGGATAGATATTAAATAGGTGACTTTTCGTCACAAGCAAAGCAAAGCTCATGACACGCTATAGAAGGTAATGTTACTTGAGCTGTTGCCATGAAACCAGAAGTTGAGAAGTTATTTTTACTTTTTTTGCTTAGAGACAGTTATTTGATAATACTGAGATTTTATTTCCTTAAAATGTTAGTTTTATTGGTCTTATAATTGTTTAACCGACTTGCAAATTTTCTAATCATGCTCAATTTTGGTAACTTTGATTTAAGTCACCGCAAAATCCAACTTTATAAGGGGACTTTCAGTTGAGTCCAAAAATGAGGGGGCTTATATCTGAGTGGGATTATAAGCCGAACAAAATAAATGTTTTGGATAGACGAGATAAAACCAGTCTGAGAAACCAGTTAACGCATTTGTTTCTTTCTTTGGTAGCATCATTGTCATAATAATAATAATAATAATAATAATAATAATAATAATAATAATAATAATAATAATCACAACAATAATAATATAATATAATAATAATAATATTATAATAAAAGTAATATAATATTTATTGTTCTAAACTCCACAGTCATTTGTTTTATATCTGCTACTTCCAATTAGTAACTTTGATGTTTAAAAGAAATGCAAGTTAAGGAAAACACTTATACAGTAGATGAGCTTATAAACAGGGGAGGGGCTTATATCTGGGCGGGCTCATATCTGGGATAGTTTACTCATTTGCAAATGGATGGGCTTTACCTTATATCCAGGAGGAGGGTTGGGGGACTTTAAAGTGGATTTTTCAGTATGCTACACGAATGCATTTGGGAGACTTTTGTACAATTGCACACGTTTTAGGTATCCTACTGATGAACAGTTACTGATTTGCATTTTATTTCAGAAACATTATAGAAGTCTGTACAGTTTCAGTTTTTATTTTGTATTTCAGGTATTGTGCCAGTTTTGGCATGTTTTTTGCAAAAACGTCCAGGTTTTGCTGTTAGTTAGATTTAATAGTAGTACAAAAGTACTTTTGCTAATTTTGGCCGCTATATTGTCAACAACGGCATAAAATATAGGGATTTTACATGTACTTCAGTGCCATGGCAACCAACCATTTTTGGCCAATAATAGTGCCAAAAATAGCCTGGCCTGGACAGAGTTTATCAAAATAGTAAATGTTGTGAACAAACTAAATTGGACAATCAGTTTCTAATCTTAATTAGGCAATTCAATTCTAATAATACACTAAAAGATCAAAGTATTTCACTAACAGGCTGCCTGAACTAGTGGTCATTCCTGCAACAAAATCAAATGCCATTTTTATAAATTATAGTGTCAACTTTTTTTGAATTAAAAGAAACTAACTCAGTACAGCGTTATCCTCAACATACTGTATTGAATGTAAGTTCTACTAAAAATTATGAACTGAGAAAAGACAGATAAACCAGGAGTTACATAGGAGCTGACACACTATTTTTGCACCTGAGAACAGAGAAAGTCTTTCACCTGAACACTTGTCAATCCTTGAAAAATTGTCAGTATTTTTGTAAAGGGTTCAGATTTCAACAAATCAATTGATATTTGAGTCTACTTATAAGAAATTTGAAGTAGAGTGCTCATTAGGGCCAATATATCCCAAAAGAAAAGTTTTAAATTATTGTAACTCTTTAAAAAGAGCAAATCACAGCATTAGTCTATTTCACAGCTCCTGAAAGGTAACCAACCTTCTACCTGTAACTAAGCTGGAGGTTGTCCTGGCACAGTCTCATGTTAATCTTAATGTAACCTTGTCGGATTGCAATATTTGTTACTTGTGTTGTTTCTTAACCGAACTGTGCTAATTTGTGATACTGCACTGACTTGACTTACAAGAGTGATCAGTACATGTGTATATCCAGTGTTCTCCTGAGAGCCTTAAGACAAGCGGGCAGCTTGGCATAAAATACCTGCCACTTGGCTTAGAAATCTGCCGCTTGGCTTACAGAAAACATCGCTTTGTCTTGAAAAAATAATACTTGTTTGTCAAATACCAAATGTTACTGAAAACGGACCAGCCGTTTCTCAAGCTTTTTCTCTATATCCTTGTCTTTGAAAGCTATCTTTCTGCATTTTGTAAGTTGATTGGTATTAAACGCATTTCATGCATGTAACAAAAACAGCAGCCTGGTTTAAAAGCAAACTTTATCATTGCAAATATAGCACTTAAAACTTAAAAGCCTGGTGATACACCAGTCACTCCTCCCTGCAGCCCCACTGTCCATTTTGGATTAAGTAGCAACCACCCCTTGGTCTTGGTAAAATCCTGGGGAGAACACTGATATCATATACCGGTAATTATATGGTAAGGGCAGTCTCAATATACAATTAATGGAAAATGCCCAATGGTTTCACAGCTCTTCATTCGATGTAAATAACTGTCGTTCATGGAAATCTGTTTGCCCTAAGTGTCAATCAGCACATAGCGATCATTGTGTTGCTTTTAGTCAGGATTATTGGACAAAAATGTTTTAGAGTTTAAATGTATTTTATTTTGTATTTGTAATTTTTTTTTACGGCCACACTTAATTTGGAGCCAAGCTCTGTCGTGCATAAAAGCAGTTGATATGAAATTTATACATACCTGTACTGACCTATTTTTAACACTCCTTATTAATTATTTTAAGACTTAATCTTTAATCTAGCTTATAAATGCACTAATTCAAATTTGCAATAACTTTTTTTAAACCGTGAAAGTATGTTGGTATAATCATTGTAGCTATTTCAAAATGTCAATTTATCTGTCAGCTATTAGGTAACTTCCAACTGAAACTTCAAACTTTACTTACAATAAAACAGGAATTTTCTATCAATTTAATACTAACACTTTAATAATACATTGACTTTGCAAACATATACGATTTGCATAGCACTTGCAGAGATAAATATGCCCGCAGGTGCATCTTGGTTGAGTTACTTTTACTTTATTTTCAAAATGTATAGTATCAATTTACCTCAAAGACAAACCGTTCTAAAATTGACAGTGATACATGTACTTGAACAGTGAGACACAGTGCAACATGCATAAGCTTGGTTGGTTTGCCTGTGCCACACACGGTCAGACGAAAACCCTAGCGCAGCATAGGCTGATATTGACCGACAGCATATATCCAATGGTTTATTTGTATGCTTGTTTTAATATTTGATCTAGAAGCAGCAAGACGTGCAAACACCTTTAATTTCTAAACTTATATTAATACAGTAGTATACATAGGAGGAACCCTCAAAGAGCCGTGAACACCTTGAACACCGATGCTCACTCAAGTAGCAGTTCTAAATAAAATTCATTAAACGTGAGCGTCGTTTCTACAATCAAAACAGTCACAACAACAACGGCTGAATGAACTCTGAATCAATCGTTAATATTCGTTTGTATGGCAATATTTGATCGTGCTCGACGTCTGAACAATCACAATGTGAATGTCATGTACTGTGCAGAAACTCACACTGTTTGATCAAATCCCTACTACCAAGTGCTGGAGCATCAGAAATCTCCCGTCAAACTCTCACCTGATATTTTTAAAATCCATTTGAGCAGTCGGAACACACTTGCACAACAGTTTAAACATGAATAAATAATAGGCACTGAATGGAATACCTTACGCCAGAATTTTGAATTAAACGGCTCTTCAATGTTGTCGTGAACGTCGATCTGCAAGCTGGCCGCTTCCTCCTGATCGCTTCCGCTCGTTTTGCCTTTCTGATCATCCATTTCTACAGCTTCGTACTTGCCTTTCTTCCGACTTTGCCCTTCCATTGGGGCAATGCACAACAAATTTACACCGAGCACGGCGACTACAACAAATGCCCCATCTGGCCGCACCACTCCAAACCGGAAGTTGGGATTTGTGTTGTTAGTTGGTGCCCAGGGTCTTAGCGGCCGATTAAAAATCATACGGATTTTTTCCCCTGTCGTCATTTATTTAATTTCGTTTTTTCAAACAGTTTACAGTACCCAAGTCTACCGTCAATCCCTGATTTAACAATAGTCAAAGAACAGTTCTGCACTTTGCAGTTAACTTTTAAATATGAATTCGTTCTGTTTCGAGTCATGCAGAAACCTTTGAATAAAGAGTCTGGGATAACGCCATGAGGAGAGCAGACTGATAACTACAAAGACGGCCTTTTTACTAGTCTAAAATATAACTTGCTTTACAAAGTGCTCATACTGAAATTAGCAAAACAAGTGCATGAAAACATCTTGTGTTAGACGAGTCCCTTGATCTGTTACTTTATTGTTTTGTTCAGCTAAATTTAGAAGTTACCAATTCCAAAACGAAAGTTCTATGCATGTCTATGTAAAATCGATTGCAAAACAGTTACGTTTGCAAATTGACATTGATTTAACCTTATTAAATGAATTATGGAACTGGATTGCGGAGCTCTACTAACTATTGTTGTTATTATTATTATTATTATTACTATTACTACTATTATTTATAGAATTTGTTTTAATTATTATCAATACTTTTATTACTGCTGTTATTAATAGTACTAGTTATTGTAACAGTAGTAGTGATAATAATAGCTAACAATAATAATAATAGTAATAATAATAATGATAATAGTAACAACAATAATAATAATAAAGCAGTCATATCGTACGTCAAGTAGGCGATGTCATTTCTCCATGCGGAAAAAATGGTCGACAAGTATATTGAAATAATTCCATCTTTCACGTTTGTACTTTTCTCAAACAAACAATCGAAATAAAGATAACTTGATCCATAAACTGACACAAATGACATGCCTGCCCGTGTCTCGCCACGCTTGATGACAGTAAGTTCATTGGCAATGCCGAGATCCGTGGCGTCCATCACAACTGAACTTCTTTCAGTTTTCACATACAAACTTCAGATGATGCTAAACTTTTTCAATTCTTTAACTACAACCCCAAAGCTACTCAGGACACTAGAAACATGTAGTTTATGCAGTACAGCGCTTGGATGCGGTCTTCACCGGCAGTGTGTAATGTTCAGTTTAGTATTCAATGCCTTTTAGTCTTTCCCATCGTCTACGGCCAGTAAAGCAGTCACTATTGCGTTCATCGTCGACTTTGCATTGGCAGTTTTGAACCCTCCGGTAGTCAATAAACTTTCATCCTCAAACTCGAAGCAGAAATCTTTCTGATGGTCGGAAACACGCCGCTTCATTCCTCTTGGCGGCCATCCTTGAGGGAAGTCCTTTCCGAACGAAACCGCCACGATTTTGTCGTGAATTACGTTATCATTGCCAACAAATTTTTTCTCCCTAATTATTCTTTCGAGGTCCTCCATAAGATCAGGCGATAGACGAACCAAAATCACATTGTTATCCTGGTTTAACCATTCCACGTCTTTTATGCTGGACTCAGCCTTGGCAATATTGATCTCATACAGAACGTCAATCCGCGGATCCCCCGCTAAAACAAGTGCGTCTTGAAACGCGTCAACGAGATCTAGTTGTTTTTTGCCTTCAGCTTTGTAAAGGAGAAGAACGTGTTGGACGTTTCTTTGCATTTTGCCTTTCGACGGGTTTGTCGCCTTCGCTGCCGCGGGAGTTTTGTTGCTCTGGGATTTCTTACTCTCGTTACCACCCATGATTTGCCTAAAATAAGAATAAATACGTTGAAATAGACAGAAAAGAGGTTTTACATTCGTGCTTTGTGTTAAACGGAATCGAACAAAAACAATGTATTTGAATAAAATAAATTTTAAATTTAGATTAATGATCAAGTTTACACGCAAATTAGAGGGAACAAAAACTTGCAATTTTATCACTTAAAAAAACAGATCTCACCAAAAAGCAAATGGCGACTAATCTCATACCATTTCTCACGTTAAACACGAGTTGGTGCACTGAGCTTTCCAAAGTTTAAAGTGACAGGAAATTATTCTAACGGGCAGATAAAATCGAAGTATAATTATAACATTCCCATTCCCAGCTGTTCTTCCGTCAACACAAGACACTTTGTCATTGGCCAAAGTTAATATGTAAAACCACGTGAGTTTATTAGTAAAATTACTAATTGCTGCGAAGCGAGCGAAGCAGCAGTTCATATTGTGTACGAAAATTCTCGATTTTGTACCAGAATGCACCGCAAATCATTC
>JAOBRG010076666.1:5679-27810 GCA_027574985.1 Umimayanthus nakama | reverse complement strand
AGAACAATTTGAGGCTGAAATCGCCAAAAATTTAAGAACAGCCCCGACTGAACCAAAAGTTACCGGTTCTTATAAAAAAACGTGTAAGACATCACTTGACTCATTTAAATCTTTCCTAACTAGCGATGTGAGCTTTGAGAAGTTTTTATCGATGAGTCATCATTAATATGTACTCAACAGGGTGATTATAAATGCGCAGTCACACCAAGATTAAGAACTCGTCCGAAGAACTGAGTTGTAAAACAAATCATGAAACTCGATTACCGCTGTATTGACGACACTCTTTGTAGCTGAGTTTATCGTTTGTCAGTATTCCCAGTTCAAGGTTGTCTTTTCGCACTTTGAGTTACAGTTGCGCAATTCCTCTCTAACAGTGAAAAGTACCTGCACTTCAGTTGCTTCACAATGAGGCTCGGGGGTGGAACCGGAATTTTTTCAGTATGATAATTCGTTATTTCCAGATATTTTTCGACTAATGATTCACGATTCATTTATAAAATTTCTTCATGGTTCACGATTCATTTGTGTTATCATGAGACAAAAACTCAAGATTCATTTTTTGTCCATGATTCATGATTCACAGCCTGCGAGATGATGTGATTCATGATGTGATGTGATGCATGATTCCTTCACTTTTTTTAGCCATGATTCATGATTCAAGATTCCGCTTCACCCCCGAATGAGGCCTTTTTTTCTTGCTTTAATCTTTTAAAAATGGGTTTACTCCCAAGACAATAAAACTGTACTAGGAGTTTAAACAGAAGAAAAGTTAAAAAAATAAATAGTTTTTCTACTTTTATAAGTAGATGTATACAAGATGTGAAAAAGTTATGAATAAACAAGTTGAAACACAAACATAAGTGATGACAAACTAAAAGATTCAAAATATTGTACCAAAACCGTCACGTTGGGCTCGAAAGCGTCGGGGTGGAAGCGGAATCTTTTCAGTATAATAATTCGTGATTTCCGGATGTTTTTCGACCAATGATTCATGATTCATCTATAGAATTTTTTCAAGATTTATTTGTGTTGCCATGAGACAAAAATTCAAGTTTCATGATTCATTATTTTTGTCGATGTTTCATGATTCACTGCCTGCGAGATGGTGCGATTCATGATTCCTTCACTTTTTTTGCCGTGATTCATGATTCAAGATTCACCTTCCACCCCCGAAAAGCGAAAGGACTACTAGGGAAGGGTCCTAGCGTGGAGTAGGTTGCTCCTTTTTCTAACAATTCAGGATAAAAGAGTACTTTAAAGTATCAACGTTGAACTGAATATGACAGAAAGAGAAAGGAAACTGAAATACATGAACAAAGTGACATCTTTGGGAAAAGTGATACCGACTAGACTTTGCCGCGCTCACATGTACACATAAACATGTTTAATTAAACTGGTTTCTTTAAGCTGTTAGTTTCTGTAATTAGAAAGCGATTTTAAAAGTCTTCAGGGCTGAAGCCAACTGGATAGCTATTTTCAAAAACCAGGTTACTTTAAATATTGAGACGAAAGTCTTACTGTGCTGGAAAACATTTCTTGAGCCTGCTTAGTTAAACAACGTTAAAACGTGTTTAATGTTGTGTTCACATACAAACATGTTTAGTTAAACTGACTTTTTCAAGTTGTTACTGTTAGTTTTTTGAAACTATCAAGCAAAAAAACCTTCTAGACTGAGTCTAACTTGGATGGCCATTTCCAAAATTGCTTGCTCAGGTGTAAGTTTTGAGTCGAAAATCTTACTGTGCTGGAAAATAATATTTCAAACTATTTAGCTAAACAACATTTAAACATGTTTAAGCGTTGTTTTGAATGGAGTAAAGCTAGATGCGTTTTGTAGAACATCAGATTAAACTGTTGGCCCAGTCATCGTTGTTTGAGTGAAGCTGTTTATCATAGCCGACACGTTACTGCAAACGGCGAAAACAATCGTCAAACACAAAATACCTTAAACAGTATTACACTATACATAATCAACTGTGCCAGTTCTCATTTATTTACATACGTCGCCATGTTCAACAAATATCTATTTAAGTAACACTTTAGAGCAATCTGTAACACAAAAAGCAACCCCGACCCCTGATTACAGAAAACGTATGTATATTTCAACCAACTACATGTGTTGTACCAAAATTGTAAAGTTCGTCGCAGAATTTATCGAGCAAGGGATCTCAAGTATTTGCAAACAAAAGCTCGCACTTACCAATGCATCTTCTCTTGACCCGTTCAAGCTCATTTCTTCGCCGTGCGGATAAGACAATTTTACAGCCGTAGCTCGCTAAGCGGTAGGCAAGCGCTTCGCCAATCCCGCTTGATGCCCCGGTTATCCACACAACACGACCATTGAGTAACTCAACAGGAGAAGAAGCAAACTTAGAGTAAAGAAAAAGTGAGAAATCGCAGTCTGAACAGAGAAGAAAACCCACAGCAACAACAAGCGACACTGAGATCAAAGACCGCAGGGATAAGAATCGTGACTGTCGAGCCGTTCTTTTGGAAGACATGATACACCAAATTATTTTAATACTCATGCGCTCGTTTAATTATGTTCAGTAAGTGTACGGTTGGTTAACCAGCGAAAACAATGCACTTAACTGGCTGTTTTACCGACCTGTCCAAACCAATATTGAAAGGAGCTCTTTTAATAATCAAACAATTAAAAAAATAATAAAACAAAACAAAACACTACAAGAATGTATCGCCCGTCATTGGACTTTAACAAATTGAGCCTTAAGTTTGTACTTTGCATGACTTTATTTTAGTTTGTCCTACAGTCGATAAGAATATAATCCCCTTGACTGGAGTTTGCACTTGATTTTAATTAAGAAAGCATCTGAATTATACAAAATTTTACGCAATTGTACCAGTTCATAATAGTATCATTGTCTGAATTTTTATCAAATAAAAAATTTCAAAGAAACAATTAAAGCCGAGAGCTACTTGTTATAGTTCAAAGTTATTTCATTTCGTGACCGTACTTAATAACCACAACAACAACAACTAATAACAATTCTTATTTGTTCATTGTACAAATATGGCCAACAAATTTTGAAGATTCTCAGATCAATTTTGTTTTTATAGCTCCCTACAATTATGGGCAAAGTAAACTGCATGCGCGTTTAAAATAATCGATTCAATAAACATACACTACAATTATCAAATTTACTCCTGAAGAATCATTACACCTTAAATGAAGATCACAACAATGTCCATTGTCAGGGCAGGATTATCGTACATCATTAATAAACATTCATTGCACGTTTTCACATCAAGTTTGACAAAAGATGCTTTTGTACGAAGCCTTCACCAACTGCTATCACTTTCATCACCGCTGTCACCATCGTCTGATTTGGATTGCACTTGGAGTACGCATTAGTTGTGATCACATCAACGTACTGGCAAGCTTGAATGCATCTTCTCGCCGACTAAGAAGTTTTCTTCGCCGCTGGATCAAGGAGAAACGAGAAAATAAAAATTGAACAAAACACTATCATCACGTAGACAAATTTATCGCTTTAACTCTAGAAGTCGAATTTATGTTACAAACAAACTCTGAGGTTTTTGCAAGTCAGAAAAACAATTTTTTTAAAAGAAACAATATTAATCGAGTTCATGTACACTCTTTTTTAAAGAAGGTCTTTACTCTTTACAAGAGTTGGGCTCAGACTGTATGTTTTTAAATGTTTTCAGGAATTCAGCTTCTAAAAATTGTAAAACCTTCTTCCCCGCTGAAGTTCAGGTTTCCATTCCTCCGGGATCGGTAAAATGAGTACCAGTATACATGGACGCTTTGTACCGGCTGCAAGAGGCGCGAATATGTGCTTTCGCCGGGTCCGCTGGGGGTAAACTGATCATTGCAAAGCGCCTTTGAGTTTGTTATATGGAAAAGAGAAAACTGATTGGGACTGAAAGGGTTAAAAAGAATGAAATTATAAACGAGACTTACGATTGCCTTCTGTCTCCTCCCTCATCTTCTGTATTTGTTTGATGCCAAGGCGTTTGGACAAGCTGGAAAAAAACACGAACGCAATGCGTTATTTAAAACGTCTGTTCACTTTCATTTAACTCTTGTATCTCGGTCTCATGCAAAGTCACATTTTTTTCTAAAACCTTTTTACGGTTAAAAAAATGAAAATAAAACAGACAGTTTAGTTTAGTTTTTCAAAATTATTTTTACGTGTATGCTAACAAATGTTCCCTGTTTTTCGGTTTTCAGAATCTTCAAGGAGTCAGCGTAAATGTTAATACATTCAAAGGAAAAGATTGAGATTCAAGAGGTTCCAGGAATTAAGTGTGGAAAAATTTGTTCTTATCATGATAGAACGTACTTATCTTTTGATACTTTGGAAGGACACATATAAAAGATAGCAAACTGAGATAGTGGTGATGGTCAAATATCTGTTACCACTATTTAAGAATTCAGCACATGTTTGCTTTCTGGTTGACAGGAACCTGTAACCATCGTCTATACCTTTTCTCGTATCTGTTTCGATGTACTTACGCGGTATAAAGAACTGGCAGGTACTGACTGGCGTATGCGAAGAGCAGCACAGGGTTTGGTGCGATCCAGATCTCGTCCAGTTTATTCGCCATGCCCACCAATATCAGCTTGACGCACCTCAGAGTCGGCATTCTCTTGGGATCGTGTTTTACCTCGGCCTTATTCTTGTAAGACTACAAAACAAAACACCATCATTCACTCAAAAACAAACACAGTTACTTGAACATGTACACAACGTATCTGAGTTTACATACTGTAAAATCCCACTTATAAGCACCACCCGGTTTTAAGACCCCCCTCCCCCCCCGAATATAAGCGCATCCATTTGCCAACAAATGTTTTATTCCGGATATAAACCTACCCGGATATAAGCCGTTCACCTACTGTATTAGTACGTTCTTTTTGCTTTTCTTTTTAAACATCAAAGTTTCTAACCGAAAGTTACAGATATAAACAAGTTTAGAACAATAATTATAAAATTGTAAGAGATGAAAAAGATTTATTAGTACACGCTCTGCACCATTCTATCATCGAGCACTTTTTACTGAGTACATTTTTTTTATGATTGTTCTATAGAACAACAACTATAATGATACCAAAGAAACAAATGTTCATACATGTATAACCTCACTACGAATTCTGTTCCACTGTTTATTTCCAACACAACTGTTGAGCTCCAATGTTTCGGAGTAACAGAACAAACACCTAGCTACAAGACACTTAGGTGTGGCCCTGTTTGGGCATGCAATTCTAATAACAATTCTTTTTTTCTTTTTTTCCTTTATAACATTTCATATAAATGATACTTGGCGGGAACACAGGCAAAAAGACAGATGGTCTCTTCTTGGTCTGGCTCTCTCTGCCGATGTACAAAATGTTAGATGCAAAAACTTTAAAAAGAAAACCGCCATACTGATAAAGCAGAGGGAACACAGATGTTAATCGATTTCACATTGCTTACCACATTAACATTCTCAGTGAATGCATTATGCACCACATTGGACACCACAGGGCCGGGGCACACAAGGGTGACCCCAATGTTCTTGTCAAATACCTCCATACGCAACGACTCAAAGTATCCCTGCAAAAACACACTTGCAATTATTTTTTTTTTACATTATGGTATCTGTACTTCCAAGGCCAGGCACCCTGTATTGTTTGGGGTCTAACATTCTTTGCGGAACTATACTTGAATATTAAGTGAGTTCTGCTAACTTTCCTCCGAGTACAGTAATTGTCCTGCTAAGATCAGAGCCCCTGACAGGATATGGTGATGCAGAACTGTATCCTATGGTAAAATCTGGATCCTGAGAGCACTTTAGGGTAACTCAAGGTTGGATTCAGGGGGGTGGGGGTGGAACAGGTGACTAGTCATCCCTCCCCCCTTGAGCTAACACAAAAGAAAAACAAACCGGTAAGAAGCAAGCTCCCAGCTCACATATTTTGGAGATCAAAAAATGAATAGTCACTCCCTCCCACTTCACAAAAGTCAGCCTTTTTAAAGACTCCCTATTTTTAGGGGGAGGGGGGTATTTTATCCAAAGAATGCAAAATTAAAAAACAAGAGTGGAGGATGGTGTTTATTATTTCATTTTTAATATTTTTTTAAAGTTTGTCTTTTATGCTAAAAATTTTTTTTTTTGCATGTGGCAATTCATGCGTACTTGCAGTAACTTCTTGTCACTCATGGTCACACAAGGTCACTTGTATATGTACACTGTAATTTTAGGCAAGATCCTGAATTGTGCACGCCTTCTGAATTACCGTAAATGATCTATTAAACGCCCGAGGTGTTTATTTAATTTTCGTACTAAAAGGGGGGTGTCTAATAGATACCAGGCGTTTATTAGAAGGGGGCATTTAGTTCGTATCTAAATACGCTTACTTTGACTTTGAACTCGACCAAGACACGATTTCTAAGCCCTTGATCCAGAGAGGACGTTAATGAATAAACTATTGATCGATGAAGTGGTTTATATGCTCTTTATTCTTGGGAAGACATTATCAGTTATGGAAAAAATAATAATTTCTGGGATTAATCTAATAAACACCCCCCCTAGGGATGTGTAAATTAGACAGGGAGCGTTTAATAGAGGGGGGTGTTTAACCCGAAATTCTATTCAGAGGGGGGTGTCTATTTGATACCGGGCGTTTATTGGAAGCTTGGCGATTATTAGATCATTTACGGTACAGTTTATATGCCCTCAAATTTTCAAGCAGTTTCAATTGCTATTTTTTCTGAATCTACTCACAGGCCCTAGCTTAGAGCAATGCAGCTTTTAAACAAGTTTTCAACAACCTACAAAAACGGCCAAATGTATTATTTTTCTACAAACCTGCAGAGCAAACTTTGTGGCGCAATATGTAGCCCCTGCAGGAACACCTGTTTCAAACATTAAGAAAGACCACTGATACCTTCATTGAGGTTCAACATTACCCTTGAGTGCATGTATAGATAATGAGTTTTTAAAAAAGTATAGACTAAAATGACATGATTCATGTCCTTGAAGTTAAGCATTGCATGTACATGTTAAATCAAAACACCACAGGCAGTTACTTTTTAAGTTTTGGAGATTTTAGGGGCAGGTATTTAATACTCAAGGTAGGTACTTAACTGTTTATAGATATTATGTGCTTATTTTAAAAAACTTTCATCATTTTTAGCCTCACAGCTCTTATTTTACATGCTGTTAAAGTACATGTGTGTGAGTTTGGTCTTCACTGAGTCATTTGGATCTCTGATTGCATGTTACTTAAAGGTCCCTGGTTAAATCCCTGGGTCAATCCCCTGCCTCACATCTGCTGATAGACTAAATGCAATGTTTTTGTATCTTTCTTTTACCACATTGCATATTGGGGCGGCAACTATTAGTTTTGATTATGTTGCTTGCAAACCTGGTCTCTTTATCAACCTACAGCATCAACTGGATTCACCGTAACCCCCTCCCAAACTTTCAGAAGATACATTAATTTTTTAGGACAATTTTCCCTTTTGTTCAAAGCAAAATACATCTTACAGAAATATGCTCTGAGGATGCAATACATTACATGTAAATGGCACAGTTTTTCAGGAATGTGGTCAATGCACAGGCTCCTAAAAAGCGTGTGCCTTCATTGCTCTCAAAATTAGTCTGGCTATAATATGCCACCAGCTCTAACAGCCCTGATGTAAAACACAAACTAATAAGTAACTTTAGTCAAATGAATTCATGAGCTTGTGGACGTACATATTAAATTATTCACTATTCCTTATTTAAATCTAACCAAAAGAATTTTTAATTACCTAGCTTTCCAGAGACACTACTCATGACCACAATCTGTCCTTCCCGTCTTTGCACCATATGTGGCAACACAGCCTTTGTCAATGATATTGGACCCAACCCATTTAAGTCCATCATTGCTTGGTCTACAGCTAAACCTGCTGTGTCAATCACCAAGCCTCGTTGGGAACGCCCACCATTATTCACCAAGATGTCAACCTGAACAATTATTAATGTTTTATGCAAATTACAGTTTCAGAGTATAAACTATTGTACCACTCGTAGTTAATAATTTGTCTTGTGGTAAAGTTTGTTCTTGTACCAGTTCATAACCTACTGACAACAACCCTGTTTCAGACACTTCTAACTTGTAAATGGAATCTACATGTTCTTCTGGCAATTATTAAAGAAGTTGGTTTTACTCAACCTAACAACAAGATTTTCTTTGACCTTACTGCACTGTCCTGGTACTGTGTACTGTTTTTTAAAGCTGTCAAAACTCTTTCTGTTTGTCTGTTTGAATATCTAGAACCTAGTATCTGGCTGTCTGTCTGGCTATAGATCTACCTTTAGTTAGTGTCTGCAGATCTGTCTTTCTGTCTGCCTGACTGTGTGTCTGTCTATTTGTCTGTCTGTCTTTAATTACCTATCTGTCTATCCATAGATCTGTCTGTTGGTCTGTCTGTCTTCCTGTAGACCTGTCTGTCTGTCCTAATCTATCTATCTACATTTATCTAGTACCGTATCCATCTTAGATCTACTCATTATTTTATGTAAAATAATATTATTGAAAATTAAGTACCTTGTTAAAGTGGCTAAGGACAGACTGCAAACACTGCTCATGTGTGTTAAACTTTGTCAGATCTAACGGCACAACCAAGATGTCTTGGTTCTTGTCAAATGAGTTTGGGAACTTTTCTTGTGCTATGCCTGAAATTTATTCAGACAAATACCTCACTTACTGGCATCAACATTTCATAATACAAAATGAATAACTAGGAACGGAAGAACTGTAGGCTGCACTAGAACTTGTCAGTAATGTTAAACTACTGTACCCAAACAAAATGAACCAAGTTAACAGTCATGATACAAAAATACCACGCACAGAGAGACATGCTTCATACAATGCACTGACTTGTATGTAACTTTAATCATTCACATATAGTAGTTTTTCTTGTAGTGCCTGCTTTTCCAAGAATGCAAATCAATGTTGTTTTGTTATGTTTTGTCTCGTCAATTCAATGCAGTTCTCACGACAACTTAAAATTTTCTTCTCAATTAATTAGTACAGATTGTATAACATGTCATAGGACTACATGCTGTCCAAATTACAAATAAAAAAAAATGGAGGGCATCTAAAACTCAGAGAAAATTTGAATGATAACTTCTGAGAAAACTCAGACAGTCTCTGAAAGTGGACTCCAGAGTGCGATGCGACTGTCCAGTCATTTGCACCATGGCGCTTTGCTCTGTTCTGGTTGGCTTTATTATCATTTGCTCAAGTTTGATTGGCTGAAGGAGGGGGCATTTGGAGGTACATGTAGCAAAAACCACAACAAAATCGTGTCCAAAACTATTGAAAACTGAAAAGGCAATAAATTTTTTCAACCATTTTTGTCATCTTTGTTATGTTAAAAGCAAATTGTGTTCCAGGCGACTGTATACACGTAGTTTGATCGAACAGAATGTTTCATACATTCCAAAACAAACTTTTGCCAAAAAACAAGCTGATCACTTACTTTATGCAGTTGACTTAACCGAGTAAAACATAATAATAATTACAATGCTACCGAAAGACTGTGAACAATGTCTGGAAACTGTAAAATGCCTGCGGTAAAGACTTGCAACTGCTACATGTAATTGCAGTGCTATAGAAAACCACAAAACCCAACTTCAAAATCTGAAAAAACAAGGCAAAAAAAGGAGCCAAAACCGCAAAAGCGTAAGCCCCAATGTCCCCCTCCTGAAGATGAACTATCAAATGAATGCTTTTTTTAAATTCGGACACTTGTATGAATAGTTTTCAATTGTGAGAGTCACGAATGAAACTATCCAATCAATTGATCTGTAATTGGACAGTTGGACGGATCAAAGCTTTGTCAGAACTATAGAGTTAGCTAACCAGCAATCAATCATCTCAACAAAAATTATATGTCTGTGATCAAAATAATGTTATCATCAAACATTTAGAAATTCTTAGGCCGAATTAGCTGAGCAAAAAGTCTTGCTAGGCTATTTAATTCATCTGGTTTTTCGATGTGCACGTTCATTATCAAACATGTCAAATATGGTCAAACATGGTCATAATACTCGGGATGGATTCACTTTAGGGTGTTTGACCTAACCACCTTTAGATCCATCCAGAGCCAATCAGAAAGGACTACTGATATAAATTACGGTAATGCAAATCAGTTGGATTTGAAACAAGATATTGTGCACACAGCAAAAACCACCACAAACAAACTGCATGGCTGCAACACAGGCTGCTGATACGTGATACACAAGCTAATTTCTGAACTAGCACTACTAATACACTCTTTATTTATTAAGAACAAACTTAATAAGAACATTGAGGCTGAAATTTGGCTAAAATTTTAAGCAAATGTATGGAAAAACTTAAGAACAACCCCAGGCTCATTCAAAATTTACTGGTTCTTAATAAAAAAAAAGTGCAACTAAATGGTAGCTCAGACTGCCTGTGTCCTACAGTATGCAAGACAAAACGAAGCAAACTGGATGATTTATTATACTCTGACATTCCTGACTGAAAAGCCTCAAAACCATTCCCTGAACATTGGCACATCCCCGTGAAGTCAATGAAAGAGTAACAGACCCCCCACCCACCCCTAAGCCCCCTCCCCCCGGCCTCCCGCATTGGTCCATAGTCCAGAGTACGAAATGCAAATATTTATCGTATTAAAATCACGAAAACACGAAAAGATTTTCCTGATAAACTTCAGCAGCGATATCCTTTACTTACTTGCACATTTATTTTTGACTCTCTCTAACTCTTCCTTGCGCCTTGCAGACAAAGCGAGTTTGCAGCCACATCGCGCAAGTTCAGTCGCGAGACACTCGCCTATCCCGCTCGAAGCCCCGGTGATCCAAACAACTTTTCCTCGAAGTTTTTGTTCCGGTTTTGATCCAAATACTTCGTACCATTTCAGTAAAAGATCACAGTCGAGTAGCAAAATGATAACAATTACAATTATGAACACAAGAAGCAAAATCATCGTTATAAAAGGCCAGATCAGACGATCGCGATCATCTGGTCATGTATTCATGAGTAACCTGGCCTGCTGTATAAAAACGCACAGGACACCCAAGGCCAAATAGATCCAGATCGCAGTTAGGCTTGAATAAATTGTGTTAGCATAATTTTTGGCATAATCGGGCCTTACGAGCATAATTTTCATCATTTTTCCAAAAAAGCACTGCTAGCATAATTTGCATTGTTTTCAAGTTTTCAGCTCAAAATAGGTCCTTTATTGAGCATAAACCCAACTTTTCTGGAATAAGTTCAGTGTTACAGCTACATTTTAATACATTTTGAGAAAATATAATCAATCTTGTCGGTTTTTCGCCACATGCCAAACATGGTACTCGGGATCCTGCCATCCTGGGCCCGAGCGAGGACAGAGTTGACTATAAACTATTTTCTCATATATATTTTACATGAGGTGACCATTGCTTTAACAAACGAATCATGTTTGTGCTTTTCGTTAAATGTTAGAGTTTCTTATTACTGCACTTCTGTTGTGTTTGTTGATTTGCTTTCTGCACTTCATATTTCAGTGATGGAATAATGTAAAGTATCTAGTTCCCTAAAATAAGGTTGACTTAATTGCAAGTAGTAACATGAATATTATATACCAAAAAATGTTGAATTTGAATAATTGTGATGTTTGGATGCAGCTGGTATTTGCCTTAGTTGTTTCTTGGTAAGTAAAGAAATACGCACAATTACTGCGGGAATTGTATCAAATTTGGCAAAAAAACTAGCTAGCATAATTTTTATCTTTTGTGCTAAAACTAGCATAATTTAAGAAAACTATCATAATTTTCGGCATAGTTTCAGAAAAATTTGAGCACTGCTGGTAGCATATTATTATACACGTTTTTAATTTTTTTTTTTTTTTTTTATCAAAAAACAATTTCATAAGAACAACATGGCTCAAATTTCCCCAAAATTTATAAACACGAAAAGAACAGTTGAGGCTCCGCTTAAGATTCAAATGTAACTTAAAAGTTTTTTTTATTGAAAACACAACAAATCACGTCATTAGTTGATTAAATGTAGCGTTTCCTTTCAGATCGTTCAAGAACTGAGTGAGCAGAGAAGAAATCAAAACTGTGCCGCATGCACGTGTTTTTTTAAAAAATGTTCTAAAACTTTTATGATAGTGCCGAGGTTTATATTTGACATGATGGGAACCAGAACAACTTAAGAACAATTGAGGCTCAAGTTGTGCAAAAACTTAAGAACAACTAGACTCGGCCAGAATTTACTGGCACTTAACTCATTATAAACAATAAAAGCATGTAGCTCAAAAGTCAATAGGACCGGAGTTGAGCGTATATGTTTTAAAATACAAAGTGAACTGAAATGTAAGCCCGAGTTAATTCACTCTAAAGATCAAAATTAAATTCCACACTGAGGTAGCTTTCAGTAATAACGGGAGTATATATACTAGGAAAGGACGCTTCGCAGTTCCTTAAATACATCTGTGGCACTCACAGTAAACGCATCAAAAATGCCGAAAACTTAAAACTCCCTAATTTAAATGTCAATTTCTAGTTGAGAAATATACTTTTTTTGTCTGAAAGAGAAATAAAAAGGGGAGAGATAGGGAAGCAAGTGTCCCCCCAGCTCATTTCCGTACTCCAAGTTTGTCAGGCTCCTTTTACTCTGCAGCGATGATTCAGACGTTAACTCCAAATGCGATGAAAGTCTTATTTCTTTGCGAATGAGGCAATCCTAACAACATCTTATCTAAAGCCGCACTCCGTCGTCTCCAAAACGTCAATAGAGAATCCGCCTTGGAACCATTCCGGCAGCCTCAAACAATGAAGAACGAACTTGTTTCACACTAGCAGTTCCACCTTGGCAGAGGCACCCTAAAAGAGCCCAGGCGGAACCGGGAATAGCGAACTTGAACTAAACCGGACATGAAATACACCTTTGATATCATTTCTCCATTCTAAATGGTGATAAATTGATTCGATCCAAGAACTTAAATGTTAACGAAAATAATAATAAGAAAATGGTTTTGGATGAGATAAACGATAACATGATATCTTCTAAAGCATTCCAGACGTGTTGCAAAGAACTATAGTTGCAGCACGTTCTAAAATATGTATATAAGACAGGTTTCAATACTTTATGATTTATTCCTCATAATTTGTCTTTGCCATACACTTCGAATCTGGCCTCTGACTCTAAAAGCTAACAAAGCAGGCATTTACTTTACTCAAACTGCTTTTAACCAAGTATATATGTTTCGTTCAGCCGCATCCGCAAGGCGCTTTGCACCGCACTCGAAGATATGCCTTAGGACGGTCGTTGATGAATCGGGCAAGAAAACGGCTGGCCCGAGATCTATACCTTGGGACACATCCCATAGATCAAACGATCTATGACGGTCCGGCATTTTAACTGACTGCAACCAGTTCACAAGTTTAGCAATAAAGTTTGCGTGCATGTTATATCAAACTTGATATGTATTAAGGTTACCGTTCACTTTGAGTGGTATTTTTAGTTTTCCGTATGTAACTCCATTAATACGCATCGGACACCCACAAACCTATATATCAATTGAAAGCTTATAAAATTATCTGAGTGATGGCGAAAATATATTTTTAAAATGTTAGTTTGTAAACGAATGCGAGCATCATAACTCAAACTGTTTATTCATTTTCAAGATGTCAATGTGCCTGTCAGTTTCAATTTCATCCATTTTAAGTTTGTTTTAAGATTTAGCACAACTTTTACTCTAATTCCGTCCTGGCAATTTTTGATTGAAGTCGTATTTAATTTTCTGTAGGCATTTAAAGAAAAATCCCCATTTGCAGCATACAAAATTGCACTGTTTGAGCCATAAAAAATAATTGGAGCGGAATTTCAAAATTTACCAGGACGGTTTTCGTCTTCGGCTATTATTTTATCAACTTGCCAAATTTGACAGCATGACACTAAAAAATGAGGGAGCATTGATCCTTTACATATTCGTAGTTTGAGCTAGAACATGTCTCGAGAAATTCACACCTAAAGTAAACCGCGCGTCATACAGTTTACTTCCGGCAAAAACTTTCGTTCGTCATATCTCGCAAACTACTAGACATATTGAGAAACAGTTTTTTTGACTAGAAGTTCATTTCATGTATATTTATAATCGGAGAAAGTCTCAATTTCGAACTTTTGATCCGTTCCAACATGAACGGCAACCTTAATACAACTAACCGTCCTATCTGGACATTCTCGGTACATCGATGTTTGCTTTACTGTTTGATGTCATCAAGGCAAGTCCAGAGTGTTCAATTGCCCCGATTTAGGCAATGTACCCCAATTCTTTAGGAGGTTCTACTCCGTACATTTGCAGCAATTGCTAAATTTCATTCTTGTTGATTTCCACGATTTTGCTCAAAGAAAAAATAGAACGTTCTGTAAGTCTTGAAGAGGGGCTTACATTAAATTTTGGGGAAAAAAGATGCAACAAGCACCTCCCCCTAACGGCGAGCAGGTAGGCCACTCCTCGGAAAGCATACGAGCTGGCGTTCGTCTATTAAATATTTAAAAAATAAAAAAATAATTTTAACTAAAACTTCTAAAAGCTTAAAATTCCTTTAAGGGTCTTGAAACAAGACTGTCCCGATTGCGCTGGGCACTTTTTCGGCACTTTTTCGCGTTTAGAGCACTATTTTGCTTTTTCAGCATTCTTGAGCTCTAAATTGACTTTTGAGCAGAATTTGAGCACTAAACTGACTTTTGAGCAGAATTTGAGTACTTGATTTACTTTTGAGCAGCATTTAGACAATATCATATTCAGTTTTCGCTTGGGGAAAAATATGTCGCATATTTTCGTATCTTAAATGCAACATTTTTGTTATCAAAACTCGAATAATATTATTATCAAGAATTGTTGCTAACAACGATGCTACGATCGCAAATTTAGCAAGAGAACTTCCCCAGTATCTGGCTGCCGCGAAAGGTGTAACAATGACATGGGCTGATTACAGGGAGACCCTTCCCTTCTGGTCGGCAATAGTCACGCGGCTACTGTTGATACAGTCCAGCTCAGCAGCTGCTGAACGAGTGTTTAGTCTCCATTCTCCATTCTAGCGCTTTTCACTCCCAGCATGCAGAGCAGGGCCCTACAGGATTATAATGAAGCTTCTTGTCATGCTTCGCTACAATAGATCGAAGAGAGATTAATAGATGGCTACAATGCGGTATACTTAGAAACTATACGCCTGACTGTTGCATTTTTGAAGACCTTGTTAAACTATACGATCACTCATAAGTAGTTTGAAGGTGCAAGAAGAAACAAGTAAATATTTAGTCTATTCTATTTTTATACTATTCTATTTTAACTGCGAGCAAGTTTTCGAGCACTATTTCTAAATTTGAAGCACTTTTTACGGAAATTGAGCACTATTTGAGCACTTTTTTCCCATATTTTGAGCACTTTTTGACGATTTTTCCCGCGCAGTCGGGACAGGCCTATCCTGAAGGGAGGTCTCGATCCAAATTCGCAGCCGAATTTTTCTCAAAATGCCACTGGTTAAATTATTAGAAATCCCAGTGTATCAGATGAAAATATATAAATCCCATTCCCATTTTCTATTGTTTTAGAGATTGCAACTCCCATTCCCAGTAACTTAAACCCCATTTTCCCAGTCCAAAATAAAGCAAATCCCAGCACCCATTTTACCCCTTCAGGACCCACTTTAAAATAGACAAATTCCCCCACATCACTTTTCCACCAAAGTCAACTCAAAAAGTTGTCAAGATATTTGTGAGTCTTTATAAACTACGGTACTGTGCCGCTATGATTTAATTTTGTATTTTTCCAAATTGTAACCTAGATACTGATGATTATGCATCAATGATACTGAAAATTCGACTTATCCAAAAAGCTCCCCGGCCCAGCCATCCATTCATAAACGATCTCGAGTGAGTGCGCGGTTCCTCAGTTCAAATGACTTGGTAACCGAGCCTTACAACAATCTTCCGTCAGTTAATTTTTTAAAAAGTAAATTAAGGTAAATTGCAAGTAAAAGTATTTTGCTTTCGTTTATAGAATGTGAGGTATCAACATTTAAAGCAGAAGAGCAGTTCACTAGACAAGACAATGCTTCGACTGCGCGCTGGTGTAGTGAATCAAAAAGCAAAGTTCTCGATTTTGAGGACAAATCTTCAGTCACAGACTCGACCACGAGGTTCGTTTGATACCAACAGAAGGTTAGTTGCCACTTGGAGCAGGCTTGGAAAAGCGTTCAACTACCCAAATCCCCTTAGATATGCCTCGCAAAAATCGACAGGACTGTTTGGAGTCCAAGAGCTAACCAACGAGTATGGGTTTGCTTTGATGCGCGAGAAATCTTTGACAGAAGCAACGAGAATAGTAAACACCGCTTTGGATTCTCCCAGAAGTCCTGCGCTTGTGAGAGTTTTTGACAACCTTTCTGATACACTGTGTGCCTCGGCTGACCTGGCCGAGTTTGTAAGGCTCTCTCATCCTAAAGAGGGTTTCCGAAACGCCGCAGAGGAGACCTCATTGGCCATCAGTGGCTTTGTGGAGCAGTTAAACACCAATAAGCAACTTCACGATGCCTTAAAAGATGTGTTGACAAATCACTGTACGGGTGTAGACGAAGAGACTAAAAGGGTGGCAGAACTGTTTCTGTTTGACTTTGAACAAAGTGGAATTCACTTAGACAAATCCAAGCAAAAAATGTTTGTTGAGCTGCAACAAGCAGCATTAGTGATTGGTGGACAATTCACTCATGGTGCTTCTTTACCAGTAATTTTGCCCGTTAGCAAATGCCCTGATGGCATTTCTAGGTGTTTTCCGACCAATGGCAGTGAAGTAAAAATTGACACCTTGTTTCTAGATTCACAAAGTGAGAAGCTGAGAGAATTTACATACAAGGTGTACCTCAAACCGATCGATGCTCAGCTAAAGGCCTTAGACTTGCTAATTCTTGCTCGACACAAACTAGCACAAGTTGTCAACTTTCCAACTTTTTCTCATCGAGCCCTGAATGGGACCATGGTAAAAACACCAGATAATGTGGAAGATTTTCTAGAACTAGCTGCAACAATGTTAGAAAAACCAGCAATGAAGGAATTGGGAATTTTAACAAATTTGAAAAAACTTGATGGTGGGCAGAAATTGTCAGATACAATTATGCCATGGGACTTACAGTATTACACAGGACTGGCCAAGTCACAAAGTCTAAAGCTTAACTCGGCTTCATTATCAGCATATTTTGCTCTTGGTGCTTGCATGGAAGGTCTGAACTTAGTGTTCCGGAGTCTTTATGGTGTTACGCTTGAACCAGTGGAGGCGGAAAAGGGAGAAATTTGGGCAGATGAGGTGCAAAAATTGTGTGTGATTCATGAGAAAGAGGGACTTTTAGGATATATTTACTGTGACTTCTTTGTGAGAGATGATAAGCTTCAACAAGATTCACACTTCACAATACGAGGTTAGCAAAAATTTGTGACTATGCTTTATACCAACTTGATAATAGTCTTTCCTGTCTCTTGTTCAATCTTCAGAAAAGACAGAATAATTCAGGTTCTGATTCCGCTGAATATGGACAAGCATTCATCCATGATTCTGTATGGGTTTCATTGATTCAACAGATTTGGTTAAAGCTGAGTTAAACTACAATTAAGTAGCCTGTGCAGAGACTACCCAGAGCTGTCAGGAAATGTCAGTATAGTCAGTCTGCATATTAACACAAAAAAGCTTGTTCCATTTCCTGCTGGTTCGCATTGATTTCTATAGAGCTTCCCCCCTTCCCCTTAAGCCTTTGTGTAACTTTTTTTACCTTATGTCTTCCAAGGTTAATTTTGCATCACAAAGCTTTTCTTTCATTGTTCATTGGGCAAGTTTCTGGAGTTTAAGTTTAGTGTTTTTGTATTAGGCAAGTGTGTAAAAGTAGGGTTTATTACTAACTAAGCTGTGCTTTGGAGCAGGTGGCAGACTGCAAGACGATGGTTCGTACCAGCTGCCAGTTGTAGCTGTTGTGTGTAACTTTCCTATGCCGAGTCCCAAGGGTCCATCTCTCCTGACACATGCGATGGTGGAGAATTTGTTCCATGAGATGGGCCATGCCATGCATTCTATGTTGGCTCGCACGCAGTACCAACATGTGACTGGCACCAGGTGCTCAACAGATTTTGCCGAGGTACCCTCAGTGCTGATGGAATACTTTGTATGGGATCCCAGGGTTCTGTCAAGGTTTGCCAAACACTACAGAACTGGACAGAGTTTGCCGGAGGAGATGATAACCAAACTGAGTCAGTCGCGTAACATGTTTGGAGCAATTGAGATGCAGAAACAAGTTTTATACTCCCTGATTGATCAGTTGTATCATGGCCAGCACCCTCTGACATCATCTACCACTGAAATACTAGAAAGTGTGCAAAACAAGTACACAGTTATTCCATATGTGACAGGTAAGTAAAACAACATTAAAATTGAGTGATAATTGTTGTTCAGTAGAAATATCTTACTTTTAACTATTAAATACCAAGCACTGGATATTAAATTCCTGGTAATCTGATTGGCTCTCTACTCACAGTATAAACCCTATATACTGCAGTTTGTCCAAGTATGGAAACTGTCATTTTTATCACAGAAAGCTTTCCATCAAAATGGTCAAAAACTCCAATCAGAAGAAAAAACCCCACAATGTTTTAGTCCAGTGTTTGGTATTTAATAAAACAATTATTCCGCTCATGCTTGTTGGATATGAACGATAGCTGGCTCGGTGCTCCAATTCTCATCCACTATCTAAAAGCCCATATCAAACACTCATTTGTGAAATAAATGTTTATAATTATTTAATCTGTAACACTTTACAATTAAAACTAAATGTCAATGTGCCCCAATATCCCTTGAATTTGTACACCAAAAGTGGACATCATACTCAATAAGCCTTGTGTACATTTTTACCATTTCTAAAGTAGTTCAACTAAAGTTTGTGTGACCAAGTTCAGGGGTGTTTGAAGTTGTTTGACATCCGTGTCAAGTTGCCTACCACAAGTTATATCATAGCGCAGAAATGAAAATCACCAGCAAAGCTCTAAAACTGTTTTGAACCCTGACAAGTATACCCAGTTTGCCAAAATTGGTGGTTGTTTTGCTTATGTCTTGACAGAGTTTTGTTGGCCTACCTTCTATTAGTAAAAGACAATAAAAAGGAATGACTTTCTGTCAACACTGTAAAATTTATCAGCAGAGCTTGTCAGGGTATGCTTAACCATGCCAATAAATTACACAATCATGTACTGGTATATAAGATGGTTTTTTTTCAAAAATTATTTATTGCACTCAGCACCAAACAATCTCAATTGTCTACATGTATGTACAAAGTCATTTAGGCGACCGACATGTAGCACTGATTGACCTCGGATCAAAAACTGGAAATTTCTGTCCTGAAAAAAAGGTAATTCTGATGCAAAAAAAAAGGTAATTTTGATGCCTGATCAATTTTTTGTATGGAGAAGTAATCTGTTACACATGTTGAATACTTCCTTTTTACTGTATGTGTGAGGTCCGTAAAGGTGGCAGGATTTCTGACAGCCAACCAGAAGGTTTGGGGCTCAAACCTTGCCATAGTCGAGGATTATTAAAACTGTGGGAATTCTTCTTTTGCCACACCTTCCATGGACAGGGACATTCATTCTTTGTTCTAGTCTCTCGACATTCTATAGGGGGACTTAAAAGTACCTAGTAAACACATGTCTTGGGACTTGGCAAATTCCAGTGTTGTTGACTGGACAAGCTTTTTACCCTTCAAAGAGCCTGCTGTTTTTGAGAGACCGTGGCAGTATCATTTTTTGCTTGGGGAAAATGCTAATTAAGTAATTATCACATGCAGGTACAGCGTGGCAGCAGAGGTTTAGTCACCTGAATGGCTACGGGGCTCGTTACTACTCCTACTTGTGGTCACGGGCTGTGGCATCACGTATTTGGCATCAGTGCTTTGCTAAGGATCCATTCTCCAGAGAAATGGGTGAGCATTACAGACAGACGATGTTAGCCCATGGTGGGGCTCAAGACCCTAACCAGTTGGTGGAGGCCATGCTTGGTGAGAAACTGACCATTAACGATATGGTGCAGTCTCTTTGGGATGATCTCATTGCATGCAACCCTTTTTACAAATCATAGACACCGACTGCGCTTTATTGTTACAGTAAGAAGGTGGATGGAGTCCTTTTTCTGGGACAGACCTCAAAGCCCATGATGTAGCTCAGTGTTCGAGTCGGTTGAGAAGGGAAAACAATCTACAAAGCCGTGAAAACGTTTTTGCCGATTTGCCGCTGGTTTCTTCCTTCTCGACTGACTGGAAGGCTGAGCTACACAGGCTAACTTCGGGCAAACTTTTCTACATATGAACCATAGATTCGGTGAAACTTAAAACTGATTTATATATCTGCTTTTAGAGGAAATCCGAAAAGCCGTATTATGCAGCTTTTAATGGATGATCTCGTTGCATATAAGACTTTTTGCAAATTTTAGAACTATTAAAGCTTAAAACCACGACTTAAACTGTATTATAACAGTGAGAAGTCACATGGTGTAGTTTATTATTGCATGCGAACCTTCTTCACCAATCATACATGATCATAGAAGCTCTAAAAACATGCACTATTTCTAGAGGAGAAAGTGTAACTAGCAAAATATAAGTCAGTATATAAACTAAAAATGAAACAAATTACTAAAGTAATAGGCGAGTTTACATTTCTACCTGCTCTACATGTACTTACTAGATATTATGATTTTGGCTATAGTAAATAGATCACACGAAAGAAGAAATAGTATCCTTATATCTAAATGAATACTTGATTTGTAAATTTACAGAAGTCAGAGGTGCATATTAAAGTTTTGTTTTGTAAAGAGAAAGTACTTTTCCATTCGTGTTTGGGGCAGCAGGACATCTATTATCCAAAATGAACCTTGGTACCAAGAGACTATTTGCTAATGCAAATTATTGCTGAATCAATTCCTTTGTGGGGGCTAAAAGTCATTACTCAACTTACTAGCTCAACAAAAACATTGCATTTAGCTCCTACTGATGAATAGATCTAGCAAAATAGTGTATTAGCAAAATGATTTATTTCTGGTGTTGTGTTAGAGAAAGGAACTCTCACATTCATTTACAGTCGACACGTTGACTATCTGTATATTCTTTTTTGTAACCACTGGATTAACGAGTCGATGGCATCACGGTTAACATTACTTTTAAGAAACATTTTCACGAGTTAATTGTGAGATTCATTTTGTTAAATTGGTAGATAGTTTCTTAAACAGATTTTCAAGATGTGCGGTTATATCTGAAGGCTAAACAAACTCGTACGAAAATCGGAAGACTGCTTTTGAAAAAACTTTTTCAGCTTTGAATGGGCCACCCTGTTTTTAATAAAGATCATCATACCAAACCAAATCCATGAGAGCCCCCCCCCCCCCCTTCATCTTATATTGTAATCAGATCGATTTTCCGACGGCCTTTTCCATTCAGCTACGAGGCTGTTATCCAGAGGGGCCCTGTGTATTCATTACTAGTTACAATAAAATTATGTGTGAAAGTGAATTACGGTTCGAGCAGCCCACAGTTCGAGCGCCCCGGTTTTGGCGCCCCACACTGTTATCGATGCTTAGTTTTAGATTGTGCTGTTATAAAATATCATTTTACGTGCTCACTATCGAAAGTTTATATAGTTATTCAAGGTTGTAAAATCATTTTACGTATTTTTCCATCGAACGGCAGTGGCAAACTACACTTTTGTTTACAGAGTTCGATCTTCCAAGTGTGTACTTATAAACCGTCCTTTGGTCCTTCTACCGTAATATTGACAGTTATTCTAAGCTAAAACGCAGCAGATTAATTTTGTACATGCCGATAAGTGAATAAAATTCAACAGGAAACATCAAGCGTCTTAAAGTGACTCGTGTAGGCTTGGAATTCAAGCTCGTGTTGTTGACGACGGGAACTTCGTTCATTCTTCAATAGAGGTCAGAACCAGTCCTCTCGCGACAGCAGAACTTATCGATTGCGAGCTTTAATATTTCAACACAACCAAAATAAAACCAATTTTTTTTCTCAAATATTTTTTATTTCACTCTCGACCTAATT
>JAOBRG010076555.1:0-14737 GCA_027574985.1 Umimayanthus nakama | reverse complement strand
TTTGTCTTTGTCTTTGTCTTTGTCTTTGTTTTTGTCTTTGTCCATGTCATTTTCATTGTCATTGTACTTGTCCTTGACCTTAATCTCGACCTTGTCCTTGTTCTTGTATTTATCCGTGTCCTCAATCTTTTTCTTGTCTTTTTCTTTGTTCTTATTGTTGTTCCTATTTTCTTACGTGGGTATGATTGCTGCCACTGATCGGCCAAATCCTTTTCATTCCACAGGCCGTGGACGTTACAAAAAAGGCACTCAACCTCAGTGACTCCATTTCTATGCTACTTTTAGAGCAGAAAATTGTTGGAGAACAGCCTTCACTTGTGGACACCAAGTCGTTATTAATTGGTGTGGATCGTCAACTTCCCGGCAAAATTGCTAAAAACAAATCCGTTGTTGGAGAAGGTGGTTTTTTACTTCCTCAAATAGCCTCATTTGAAGTCCAAAATGACTCAAAAGTTACGGATTTCATCGATAGCACGGTTAGTGGTTTACCATACTGGTGTCGTCGTACGCTTCTACACAAAAATAAATTTAGTCTAGTACTAATTAAGTTGAAAGGCAGTAACTTGTCAGTCGTTGAAAAACGGTTGGTTTTCACTACAACAAAATATTTTCTCTTTACGTCAACAAACAATCAATAATTACCAGGGGCGAATCCAGAAATTTTTGAAAAAGGGGGCCCAAGTTGGCCAGAAGCTATAAAATTCTAGAAAGAGAGGGCCAAAAATCCGTTAAAATGGCTTCTGAATGCTCATTTCAGTTGTTTTCTTATAGATCTTTTACAAAACTTTCGTCAAAAAGGGGAAGCCCGGCCCCCCTGGGCCCCTCCCCTAAATTCGCCACTGGTTACGGGTTTTATTGCATTGTGGCTAGTAAATTATCGCATTGGTGTCAAATTACGCTTTTGAGCAAAACATAAATTAGTTAACCCTGTCTCTTTCAATCCCCAACAAAAACTTAATGTCTTTTTACTTCCGAAGTGCTTTGAGCAAGCGTTATGGTACTTTTTTATTTAATATGTTTTGGCATAACTGTAATATTTCGATGTTTCCACAGTATTGTAATGGAATAGAATACTTTAAGAAGTACAACACTCATTTTCATAAGTTTTGGCTAACGTGACCTTTTTAAACTATTAACTTTCAGCAAAGAAGAAGGTTTAGTTAAAATGAGTATAATTTGAGACTTTTCATTTTCTTTTTGAAAAAAATGTACCATTTCCTTAAATTGGACAGAATGATAGTAAAAACAATGTTAATATTAATAATAATGTAATAGTAATAATATCAATATAAATAACAAAAATAATAACAGTCTAAATAATAATAATAATAATAACAATAATAATATTTCATTGCACTTTCCGTGTACGCTTAACGGCTCTTTACAATAACATATATATACTTAAGTTATGAGTTAAAAGAATAATTGCATAAAGTGGCAGAATTTATAAACATATAGATGTAACAATTATCTCCTGAAGAGGAGATGAATGAGGGAATACATGCTACCGAACTGCGAAGCGGCATGCGGTTAAGTTTTTCACTTGACACCGACAGTGAGGGAAATAACTATTTTAGTACTTGCCAAGTCAGCGAATAAATAGAGAGAACTTCATTTTTTTGTGCTCTAAAACAGTGAAAACTGCCTACTATCTGAAAAAAGCACGTTGACTATTACGCATAAATGCTAAAAGTAAATAGCAATCTCTCGGTGAAGGATATCCTACACAAGATACCATTATTTTTGAGTATTTTTTTTAACGTCCATTGACAACTCCCTGGCTCCTTAGCGTTCAATGGAATTTCGGCAATACTAAATCGATTTTGAGACGCCCCCTTACCTTTGTGCATTTGTCTCTATAGCTAACGATGACCGCCTTTAATTCATACACCTGGGCTGAGGACAACAGCGCATCACGAGTTGACTCCCATGTCCTCAGCTTGCAATTCAACAACCAAGATAAGCAGAGGTTGGAGATAGAGGATCTAACAGAGGAAATCGAAATATGGATCCCACGCAAGCCGAAAGAAAGAACTTCTCTTGAACCAAGCAGATTTGTTAATCCAACTGGGAATGACACATTAGTCTACTATAAATTCTTCGTGCAATACGATCAATCCACCTTCCAGATTGAGATCCGACCAAATCTCGAGGTAATGTTTACTGTATTTCTACGTTTTGAAGAGCGACCGACGGTAGATTTGTATGACGCAAAGCGTGAAATCCCGGATTTTACATCCTGTGTCGAACCACAGAATTGCAGCCTCGTTCAAGCCTTTCTCAATTGTTTGGATTTAGAGGCCTCGTGGGATACACAGCGCATGCGTACAGTCTGCAAGCAGGTGCCATACCTGTCAATTAATAAGTCAGCTGTCAACACCCACAACAGCACTTGCGAGAGTTTGATCTCATTTTTGTACTGTCCAACCACGTGCTTAGGAAGTTGCTATGGCAAAAACTGCAGTTTCGAAAGCTGTACCGGCGGTAACTTGACAAAAACAATTTGTCCAGGGAAAGATGTTTTTATGGCGTGCAACAGTTTGACAGAACACTCCTACAAAAACTGCAGCAAATATTTATGGCCAGACGTGTTTTACGGAAAGTATCAAAATTGCCATAAAAATCCCTACAGGCACTTTTTCGCTGGGCCAGGTTTTGCCAAAGCCGGATTTTATCACCTTGGAATACGATATTGGAATGAAACGCAGAAGAATGCCCTCTCGCCAACATTACCAACAAATGCCACTGTTCTAGCAAACTCCAAAACAAGCAAGACGTCTTCTCGTGGTAGAAGGAGCATTGAGCTTGGTGCTTCTACAAATACTAGTAAACCAAAACGAAAATGTGTAGTAGTTAATGAGAAACCGCCTCCAACTCCTGAGCCAGCTCCACCAACCCGTCCCCCAGCCAATTTACCAGTATTCATTAACGGGACATCTGTATATTTTAGTTTCGACGTAAGCATTTCAAGTTGTCTGTTTTGGAACGAGAACACAGAAATGTGGAGCACCGAAGGCTGTCGGGTAAGTTAACAATCTTCACTTTAAGGTAAAGAAGAAAGGAAAGGGGGAAAGAAAGATAGATAGAAGTGTGGATTGACTGATTGATAAGTCGGTGGATGGACAGATGTAGGAATGGATGGATGAATGGAAAAAACAAATGAAGGAAATAAGGGAAAAAGGAAAGAAGCAAGGAAGGATAGGAAAGGAAAAGAAAGGATAGGATGAAGGAAAGAATGAAGGGAGGAGAAAATGAAGGAAGGGAGGAAGGAAAGAAAGGAAAGGAAAGGAAGGAAGAAATAACGGGAGAAAGGGATGATAGATGGAAGAAAAAAGGATGGAAAGGGATGATAGAAGGAAGGGAAGGAAAGGAAGGAAGAAAAAAAAGGAGAAAGGGAGGAAGGAAGGTAGGAAGTAAAGAAATAAGGAAAGTAGGAATAAGGAAAAGAAAGGGAAAGGAGGAGGGAGAGAGAAAGGAAGAAGGGGAAGGAACTTGATTTTTGCTTGTCCAATTTGGTTTCTTCTTTTTCAAAGTTCATTTTTACAAGAATGTTTGAGAACAACAGGCTGTGATTCTTTTTGCTTTTGCTTATTGCAGGTAGGACCAAACACTACCGAGGGTCAGATCCAATGTTTCTGCACACATCTCACTGCATTTGGGGGTGGCACATTTATGGCGCCCAATCCGATCGACTTCGACTACGTGCTTGCAAACTTTTCTGATATCAAAGAGAACTATGCAGTGTTGGCCACATGCATCGCTCTGTTCCTTCTGTATGGCGTTCTAGTGATATTTGCCAGGAGCAGAGACAAAGCTGATCTTTCAAAGGTTAGAGATGAAGCTTACCTCGATTTTAAGAACTCAAAACAATGTACAATTTATTAAGAGTCGCAAGCTGTTCTTTAACACAAACATGAGCATTCTCGTTTTCAACTGAAAAAATCCCAAAACTGATTTCTTTTCCTTTATAATTGGCAGTTTATTGGAACACAAGAACAATTGAACTACAATTTAAATCGAAAAAATTCTGCTGTAACTTTTTGATGCGTCAAAATATGGTTTGAGCGCGCAGTTAAATTTCTCTACTTCGATCACAGATGACACTTTAACACGTAATTCCAAAGGGTACTGCCACTCGTCGTGCCACATATACCTTTACAAAATCATTTTAAATCAGATGTTCAAAAGTTGTAGCGCTGAAAAGGATGTAGATCGTAGAAAAATACCAACGAACTGTGACATACAACAAAATCAGTGGGACACGTGACAAGAGTGCAATAAACTGTTGTTAATGTTTGCACGCCACGTTGAAATCCTAGCCTTCAATGCAGGCGGCTGCATTGGTGGCTACGGAAATCATTGAATTTGTGGTATGTTTTTCCAAAGACTATGATTCCTTGAAAAATTGACGTTCTTTTTACAGTAATTTGCAAAAGTCCTTGAATTTTAGAGACAACAGTTTACCCAGTATAACTTTACCCATTGGTTGGTTTTATGACATCAGTTTTAGTCCATTAAACAGACGTATTTTCAAAGCTATCTTTAAGGGACACTTAGGTTTGTTTCAAGTTGTTTTGGAACGCTGAAATTTTTTGTATTCAAGGTATGGTTATATAGAAAAACGTTTTCTGCAGTTTCATATTGTTAAAGAACATCAGACTGCGTCAAATGAAAGAATTGCAAGAAGATAGAGGATTCACTGCATTTTTCCCGTATACCAAGTCCTTAAAAAAGTTCTACAAACACTGGAAATACCTAGAAAAGTCCTAGAATTTTAATCTGACCAAAGAAGCAGAAACCTGTAACAATTGTTGTTGTTCTTTGAATTGTAAGGCGAACGCAGAGTACCAAAACGCTTCTTAAAATAATTAATACAGTGAATTATTTCCATTAGATAACAAGTCCCAGAGTTCTCCAGTTTTCGGGCTCGTATATCTACGAAGTGACAGTTTCCACTGGCTGGTTCAGTTCATCCGGAACCACTGCCAACGTTTCCATGGTGATGATGGGTGACAGAGGAGAAAGTGGAGTAGTTCCACTGATCAACAATCTTGATGGCCCAGAAATGCTCTTTTCAAATGGAAGTGCCCGTACTTTTGTGACAAGTGTGCCTCATTCTCTGGGACACTTCCAGTACATCAGAATATGGCACGACAACGCAGGTGCTAAACCGTCGTGGTATCTTCGCCAAGTCGTTGTGCATGACATTCAGGAAGACCAGAAGTGGTATTTTATGTCACGTCAGTGGTTGGCAGTGGATAAATGTGACGGTCTCATTGAAAGAGTTCTGTATCCGGCAACTGAAGATGAAATAGTGGGATTTAAGAATATATTCTATTCAAAAACAGCAACAAAACTTTTCGACGATCACGTGTGGTTGTCGGTCGTTACCAAGCCCCCGGAGTGCAGTTTTACACGCGTTCAGCGATTAACATGTTGTTTGACTATTGTCTATTCTGCACTGATTGCAAACGCAATGTATTATCAGCTCGATACAAGTTCAGCAACTGATGATTTACAATTTGGTCCTTTCTCGATAAATCTGACTGAGCTTCTAATTGGAGTTCAAAGCAGTATTGTTATTGTTCCGATAAACGTACTTATCATTTTCATTTTCAGAAACAGCCGACCAAAAATCGATTCTAAAAGAAATGCAAACTACAAAATGTCTTCGACACATTCTCATAAAAGTCACAGTGAACTTGACAAAACTGAAAATTATAAGTTGGATTCTTCGTTAGTTAAGAATCTAAAGAGAAAAAAAGGTCAAGCAATAAACGATACGATTTCAGAAATAACTGACGAGTCTCCTAAATCTAAGAAAAAATCCAAGTTTGCTTTTCCAACCTGGTTCAAATACATTTCATACACACTTTGCTGTCTGATTTGTTTGTCGTCCGCCACTTTTCTTTTGTTTTATAGCATTAACTGGGGAAAAGAAACTACTAACAAATGGTTGGGATCAATATCGGTTTCCCTTGTTCAGGACATTGCAATCATTCAACCACTCAAAGCAATCACATTAGCCTTGCTGTTTTCGATTTTTATACGAAAATTACCAGAAGATAAAAATGAGAAAAATATTTATCAAGAGCAAGAGTTCCAACGAAGTATGGATAACAGAAAAAACACGCAAACAAAAGATCAAAAGACGAAATTCATTGTTAGTGTATCTAACAAACCGGAGAAAGAAGAACTTGCTGAAGCACGTATATTTGGTTTGAAGAAACGCAAAATGCTTGGGATGTTTAAGGAAACTGGACTTCAACTTCTGTTCTTGGCGTGCTTGACAGTTGTGTGTTACGGAAATCGGACCAGTGACCGATTCAGGCTTACCAGCACACTGGGCAACATACTCAAGAAAACGCACAAGGTAATGGACCATTGCACTGTTTCCATTGCCATCTTGGATAAGTAAGGCATTCGTGGCAAAAAGTACAGCAAATGTATGGGATACTTGCTCAACTTTCAATGCAAATATTTCCGCAATTATGCATTTGGGATTTTGAAAAAAAAATATGTCTTCTAAAAGGTATTGACATGAAGACTACATAATCACAGTATAAAGAATAGATTAAGGCTTAAACCTTAGTAACCAAAATGTCAAAACCCCTTAAGGCCCTGTTACACTGCGAGATTTTCTCAGCAACTTGTCTCGGGCATAGTTGGAATTGTAGCGTTGTAAGTTGCCGAAGTTTAATGTTGAGACCCTGTTACACTGTGTAATTTTTCCAGCAACTTGTCTCGCATTGCTCCTCGGAACGAAAAAACAAGAAGTGTGCGAATGCGCCCTTGTTAAAACTGCCGTAAAATTGCGAGACAAGTTGCTGGAGGGTTGATACACTGTGCAATGGTGTTGTAAGTTGCTGCAATCCGTTGCGAAAAGTAGAGCTGAGTTCTACTTCGTGCAACGCTTCGCGCAACAAAAAATTGCGAGACAACCCATGTTACACTGTGCAATCCTCCAGCAACTTGTCTCGCAATGCCATTGCGAGACAAGTTGCTGGGAAAATTGCACAGTGTAACAGGGCCTTTACAAACCCTTGAATCAAAACGTTAGGATTTGTATGAAGTTTCTGTGTATTAATTACCAGCAGTCCTAAATTCTTCTTATTTTGGAGATATCATTTATATGTCATTACATTTTTGAAGACACAGTTTTTGTCAAAACCCAATGTGTCATTGCAGAGTTAAAATGGTCGAGAGTTACATTTATTGTAAGTTTTGCCACGAGTGACCCACACCCGTTCATAAGTTATATGTTATTGATGTTGTTATTCAATATGGCGATGGAAACTGTGCAACGGTCTATTAAATATTATAGACAGAAAATACTACTATGTCCAGCAGAACACGAATTCAGTTAGAAAATTTATACGATTACCTACTGTATCAAGCCGTTTCTTTCCTCTTCATCTCGGATACCTTTGCCTTAGGGAGTTTTTGTTATTGGGAAACCGTCGTTTTCGGAATATTATGTTATCGCGGAGTCATTTTTAAGACTTCTGGGGAGCAGCTACCTGGAGGAAGTCATTTCGTCCCCGGAATCGTTAATTTCGGAGAATTGCTACATCGTGTGAGTCTTCACTGGACTCCTCAGTTCATTACTTTTGGGGAGTCAATACTTCAATGGAGCCAATGCTTTAAGTAAGTTATTACTCCCGGGGCATTAATAATGTCCCAATCCTCGGGCATTTGAAAACAACAACAAAATTGCTTCGTAACACAATGTCGTCATTTTCGAAGACACTCAGAAGTCAAGGGTGTCAAAACCGTCATTTTAATTTGGAATAAGAACATTGATCGACCATTAAAGACCTATAAAAGCACTTAAGCCATTTGTCTTTGTTTGGTCTGTGTCTCTTCTAGTGACCTGTTCTACGCAGTTCTACTGATCTGAAAGAATTAGGTTTGTTAATGAAAAACTGCAACTGGACTGGGATATCTGTATATGATTTGACCATCACAGTAGAAACGGGAGTCGGGGTAATGGCCAACAAAAATTGCTCGCTGGCCGGGTATTTGACCATTTTTTTCAAATGCCCGGGGATTTTAGGGGAAGGAGATCCTCGCTAAAAAGATTTTCTTGCACATAAGTAGGGTATTGAACAATCTGTAATTTATGCAGGTAAAGGACTCTGAATCTTTCTACGCATGGTGTGGCTCGATCCTTCTGCCAGCCTTGTACGACACCACGTGGTACAATGGAATGAACTTCACGGACGAGGAAGGGTTCATCAGCAACCGAGAGTACATGTTGGTTGGTCTACCACGGATTAGACAAGCCAGAATAAACTCGGGTACCAGTGGTTACTTTTCAGTTAAACTGTTTAATTCCTTTTAAAATTAAATTTTTTGGAAGGGGAAGCTCTCTGCTCTCAGTCGACTTAAAGAATCATCGTTAGTTGACGCTGTCACATTTGTTCTTTTTTGTTCTTATTTTATTTATAAACAAATGTTTTGATGTGAAAAAGTATTTATTATTTCAAGTTCCTTTCAGCTGTTTTTCACCAATTGTTGATCAATTATGGGCTTTTTCTGGTGTAATCAAAAATCGGACTGGCTGCATAAAAATCTATGATTAAATTATATTTTTGACTAAATTGTACGTTAAATCTAAAATGAAGTATTTTTTTAGATGTTAACGAGCATTTTACCATTTTTTGACTTCTGCAATAGAAACAAAATACTACTTCTGACGTCATGTGATGTCACAATAATCTTTACCAATTACCTTAAGATTTGTTTTGAATTCATTACTCTGTCTAGCAATTTAAAGACCGTAGGTTATTCAAAGAAAACGGTTAAGAACTAAATAATTAAGTTTTTTCTTCCTTTACAGAACCCTGTCAAGCCTTGAAAGAGTACCAAAGCCTTCAAAAATTCTTCCCAGCTTGTTACTTTGCATATTCATTGTTGAATGCGGCTCACGAAAGTGCTTTGCCGAGACCAACCAACACAACGGAGGTACCATCAGAAGCAGCTGACCCATGTATGGAACCGCTGCTGTTTAAAGTTAGTAACTCTGCTTTGTCATAAATTTACATTGGGGAACATTACGACTGCTTTAACCACGAACCAAGACAAACGCTTTTAGGTGGAATAACTAAAAACACAAATCAGCTAGTATCTGTCACCCTTAAAAGAATGAGCACAAACTAACAAAGAAGATTGTGTTTTCTTGAATCAAGATATGATATTTTCCTTTTGTACAAACCGACTGGGAGCCCAAACACAGGGAGCTCCTACATCTTGCATGTGTCCAGCAAATAAATTGATAAAACTGACTTTAAATTTACCTCGTATTCTGCTCTTGTTTTGCGACATATTTCTTCCAGGCTCCTTCGATCGACAGTCCGCGCAGTCTGGTTACTGCGGGTCTGGGTATGGGAGTCGTCAGGCATAAAATCGAAACACTGGCAATACATCTTCACGTTTAGTTGTATCTAACTTAAGTATTAAGTTTTTACAACATTGTTTTCGTAGTTGTGTTTATCCTTTATTATTTACACTTATCTGCGGGTAAAGGATATCTTTTTTTTAGTCTGCAGCTGATCTCGGTACACTTCCCCTGGTTACAGCCAGCGCTCTCTACTCTGGTGGTGGGTTTGTAGCTGATCTGGGTTACGATATAGAAACAGCCCGGGAGGTGCTCAGAAACCTTTGGTACGACGACTGGATCGACAGGCACACCCGCGCCATCTTTGTGGAGATGATGTTTTATGAACCAGGAACAAATATGTTTGCATTCGTCAGGTTAGTAACTCGGCTCACGTGTGGGTCGTGGTTTGTGTAATTATGTACTATGATCGATTCCTGGGTTGACATAGCTTCGTAAGAGGTTTCGCGAGGGCAGAGTTGATAAAACTAACTTGTTAGAAAGCTCAACAAACTTCAAAAACTGAAGCGGATGGAGCTGCTCTCTAACTGTGCACATTTCAGCCCAAATAAAGATTTCGTTTTATCAAAACACAAATTGCTTTTTGTTTACTTGAGCTAAATTTAGTTAAAAAAATTAAACCTTCAATATCGCGTTAATTTTCTGGCCTTGAAAATGTTGCACCCTTCAAACTGTGTTAATTAACTAGACGCTAATATCCCTGTGCCTAAAGTAAGGGTGCATTCGACTGACCCTATTCCGTCTATTCAGAAACTCTCTTCTGACTCGCACAACAATCAAACATCTAGCTAAGACTGAGTAATGACTAGGGCGAGAGACATAACTCAGCTGTGCTGTTATCCTAACTTGGCAGGAATTGTGGCCGATGACATTAAAGAAAATTTTTCGTTGTTTGTTCCTACTCCGGAAGAGTCAACCGAACGCGCCCTAAGTGAAATCGAAACGGTAATACGGTATACGTTAGAAACTGCTGTCCTGATGTTCTAACTTATAGTGAGGGCAGTGCAGCGTGAAAAGGGGCTCACCTAGAAAAAATTGCAACAGAAGGGTTTTCTTCGGATTTCACATTTCACAAACCGTTCACCTTGAGCAGTGTTTTCAATTTTCTGACATAACTCCGTTAAAATGCATCGGCTACCCACAAACCTATATATCAATGGAAGGCTTATAAAATTATCTAAATGATGGTGGGAAAAATTATTTAAAAATTTTGGTTTACAACCGAATGCGAGCATCATAATTCAAACTGGTTATTTCATTTCAAGACGTCAATGCGGCTGTCATTTTTGTTTTCAACCATTTTTAGTTTGTTTGTGAGATTCAGCACAATTTTTACTCTAATTCTGTCCTGGCGATTTTTAATTGAATGCGTCATTAATTTTCTACAGGTATTTGAAGAAAATTCCATATTTGCAGCGTACAAAACTGCCCTGGCTGAGTCACCAAAAATGATTGGAGCGGAATTTCAAAACTCGCCAGGACGGTTTCCATCTTCAGCTATTGTTTAATGAACCTTCTAAATTTGACGGTACGAGGTTAAAAATTGGGGGAGCATTGATCCCTTGCGCTGCCGCAGTTTTAGCCAAAACATGTCTCGAGAAATTCACTCCTAAAGTACGCCGCACGTCAAACAATTTTACTTCCGGTAAAAAAATCTCGTTCGTCGCATCTTGCAAAGTATTAAGCGAATTGAAAAACATTTTTTTCTACTAGAAGCCCACTTAATGTATTTTTATTTTCTACGAAAATCTCAATTTCGAAATTTTGAACCGTTCCAACGTGAACGGTAGCCTTAATTTAAACCATATCAAGTATGTTGCCCCAAGACCTCGTTAGTCCGGCCAACGGGCGCGGGGAAATGATATCGAAAATGATTGAATAGTTTTTCCGTTTTTCTTTTTCTACAAAAGCTGTTTCAGACTTTGCTAGTCATACATTTACTTTATTCCGACAGTACCCTCAAATATTTTTAAAAACCCTGCACCAAACAGTTTGAATAGAGTTTAACCTCAATTCGTTATTCTATTTCACTCTGCAGGATCGTGTTTGAGTACCAACCAACTGGAACGATGAACGACATTCGTTTGATTGAACCGTTACCACTGTACGGCTCTGCAAAACCAGCCATAAACGGTTTGAACATCGCGTGTCAGTTTATACTAGCGTTCCTCATCCTCTTTGCCATATACAAGGAAGGCAGAGAAATGATGAAACAAAAAAAGAGCTATTTCAAATCTCCGTGGAACGTAATGGAGCTGTTCCAGATTGTAACTACTGTTGCATCGTTCACTCTGTTTCTGCTGAAAGATGAGAAAACACGACAACTTATCATAGACGTTCGCAAAAATCCTTATGCACGAATCAGCTTTGATCACGTAGCTCTGCTAACTGACATTGAGAATTCTCTGCTGGCCTTTGTCGTGTTTATCGTATCGATGAAACTATTGAGATTGTTCCGGTTCAATTTGCAGATAGTGTATCTATCGAGAAGTATAAAATCCTCCGCAAGTGCCCTTTTCTCTTATGGCCTTGTCTTTACGGTTATTTTGCTGGCTTATTCCACAACAGGAACACTGCTATTTGGTACCACCGAGATGTTCTCTTCTGTCGTACGCGCCGCAGTAAACCAGTTGATGATGATACTCGGAGGCAACCTCGCACACGAGGAGATTAAGGCGATTGCACCCTCCGTTGGACCACTGTTTGCTTTTTCGTATGGAATGGCTATGATTATCGTTATGATAAACTTCTTTGTTACCATTCTAAACGACTCGTTTCAAGATGCAAAGACCAGTCCGAAGGATGAGATCGACGACACGGAAATGGGAGAATTCATCTCTGTTTACGTCAAAGATTCTTTGAAAGAAGTTGCAACGGAGCTACGTAAAATTTCTACACCTTCTTCAAAGAAGGCATGTGACGTGCCAAAACGTCTTTACTCGAAAGAAAGCGATCTTTTCCTGTATTAGCCAAAGGAAACTAAGGGAGAAACCACTTCCAACAAAATAACACGCTATTTCAATTGCAACTGCCTGAAATAGCTCCAAGGAACACAATTTTGGCCAATCAAACCAGTTCTTTATAACTGAAACGATGGTTCCCTAAAAACTCACCATCTGGAACTACTTCGTGACATATGCATAAATGATATATTTCAACCTATTTGACTTTTAGATGAAAAAAACTTAAACTATTCAGTTTACAGTATATATACAATCCTACCAGTCTAAGTGCACTGGATGTCTATAAAAGGTGGTAAACCCTCATCAAGAGCCTATCTTTTCTTCGCTGTACCAACGCAAAAGATAGGCTCTGCCGCATTTTTCTCGTTTTTCTATCGAAAATGCCCAAGGCTCATGAGAGATAATGCCATAGTCAAACGGAGTTTAAACGGATCTTCACGGAGTAATGGCCCAACATAAATAAATGCTTGCAGCTTAGCTTTAGCGCAAACACAACAAGAGAAACCGGCTTAACACCTGTTTGACAAGATTTTTGTTGGAAAAACGATGTGGTTGAAACTGTTAGTAGTCGTGATAGCTTTCTCTTCTGTCCACCCTCCCCCCCTCCCCCCCTCCCCTTCCCTCCAAAAAACGTGCATTCTCTTTATAAATTTTCAAAGCACAACTACGAAGTTTTGACTTCTAACATATGTTTATTTTCAATAAGGGTTTTCCACATCTAAAACGTTTTACGAATTTACCAAGCACAGCAAGAAAATGTTTGCTTTCTTCCCCTCGGGGGGGAACTCAAGAGTTTTTGGGATGGGAATGCTAGTCGTAAAATTTCAATAGATTCAATAGAATCACAAAACTGAGCATGGCTCAGGTCTATTTCAAATCCTAAGCGATACCATCCAAAATCGTAAATGCACACAATATTTCACTCAATTTAACGAAGCTAAAGATAACTATACTGATATTGTAACTACACTGATATTACAATCATTAATTCGGTGCCCGTACGCGATTTTATGTATCTTTAGTTGTAGGCTACTGAGTATTCCCTAAAAGGTACCTCACAGTTTGCAAATTCCAAAAATACGTCTTAGTCACCCTAAACGATACCAAACCCGCGAGTTTGACCCAGAGGTACGACCTGCCCCAAAAAGTTGCTGCCACCGTCCATCTCAATAATCTACGTATGTCACGCAACGTCACGCCAATAACAGTCACAGTGTTGTTCTGCGGTTTGTCATCTCATAAAAATTTCTAACTTCGCACAAGTTGCAAGCGTTTTGGCTACACTTCCATACTGCAATGCATGGAAACAAACATGAATACGAAGATTAAGCCCCGTTTTCCCTGTTAATCCTAGTAGTTCCAACAAAACCACTTGTTCAAACATTTTCTGACTGTGCTGTTGACGTAAACCTTTGGGGATGTCATAATGTATTGCTCCTAATGGACTTTATCTTATGTTTAGTTGGAACCTAAGACGTAGTATAAGTCTTAGTTGTACCTTTTGTATTAATGAAGAATCAAGAAACGATAGAAACCTGCAAGATGTTGAAAAAAAAGAACTTGCTTAACCTAAAATAGAAACGTTCTTCATTCATGCAAAAAGCTACAAATATATTCTGATATATGTTAAGAAAGAGCAAAAATCTCTTTCATAAATTGTAAACTGAGTATATAATTGTATATATTTAGATATATATATATATTTATTGATAAATGTTAATGTAAATACATATCTTTATAGGTAAATAGGTAAACATTTTGACTGAAGGAATACTTTAAATTTGAATAAGACCTGCACGGCCAAAGGGCAAAATAACTTCCATAACGTTGCACTATACAACACAAGAATATTGCACCATAAAAATGGTTCGTTTCCAAACTTAAACTACAAAAATAGTTTGATTACTTCGTTGTAATACCTGAACACAACGACAACTGGCACTGGAGTTTCTACGTGAAAATATGATTAAGTGTGGGTGTTTTAAACTGAGTATGAACCTATGAATAGTGATAATAACGTTGAATGCTTGAAAGAAAGCCAAAAAATAAAAGCTCAAAGAAAGATACTGATAATTACTTGTCACGCGTTTATACACCGTGCGTGACAGGTGTGCGGAAGCGTGACAAGATAATAAACAACTTTCGCAAGTCGAGGCTTGCTCTATGCTTTCATTACATTCAGCACAGCACAGCACAGCACTAGACTCGACTTTACTTTATTGTTCGCGGGAACTGAAGCGTAATAATAAAGGGGTCTAATTAACATTAGAACATAGCTGGCAATTTTTCGCGCGCTCTTTGCATGGCGCGAGCGTGCATCTAAATCTCGATAGACGCACGCCCGTGCGTCTATCAAATCGCGTGATTGAATTCA
>JAOBRG010076333.1:0-20823 GCA_027574985.1 Umimayanthus nakama | reverse complement strand
TCATGACAACAAAGTATCAAAAATAAAGTGAGAAGAAAATGGGCAACTATTTGATGGTCATGTTGCTATCATAAAGTTAGTAATAATACAAATAAAGTTAAACCGTTTTCCTGTGTAGAGAACTCTCAAAAACTATTTTGAGCCACCTTAAGCTGATTTTGCAAGAAATTTTGTTACAAGTTTAAATTGGGGATGGGATGGGTGTTGATTTGAGGTGGGTTCAAATAAATACAGTATGTATTTGAGATGCCAATCTCGAGTTTTAAGAGTTCATCTTAGGTTTGAGAGTTTCGGAGGTTGTAAGGCAAGGCTCTCTGTCACAGATGTGTTTTGTTCCTAATATCCTGCCTCCCTCTGGTTTGATTTCAGGCCAAACACCTGCTGAGTGGTATTGAGCTGTGCTTTCCCACTGCCGCCCCACCTGATCTTGACACAGTGGAGGCACCACTAAAAACCCAGCTCAAGGAAATGCTGAACAAGGAAGAGAACATGAATGCCGAAAACAACCACAAATCAGCAAAGGTAACACTTTAACTAATCAAAGACCTGGTTTATCTAGACTTGTAACTCTTTCACTTTATATTTCCCATTAAAATGTTGGAAGAGTTTTCCACACTGGTCTAAAACCTAAAACTTTTCTAAAGAATTTTATCAATAAGACAGTTACTGTAAACACTTGAGAAGAATTTTGAAGATTTCAAGAATACTTCACCTAAACTTATAAATAAACAAAATGTTAGGTTGTCACCTTCTTCAAGTGTCGAAAATGACCTCTCTCAAGTAAGAGAGAGACCTGTATTTTCAACTTACAATAATGTATATTATTTTATCTGTGTGTCAGATGCTGTAAAATCTGCTGTATATTTTGTATTAAGTTGTGTTGTCTAGGTTATTAAATAGACTTCATTGAGATGTAAAGAATCACATGTTAATATAGCAATGAATTATTGTTTACAAGGCTGTGAATTGGCTGACTTTTTCCACCAGCTGTCACACATGATCCTACTTTTCTGCAGCAGGGTTCTCCCAAAGTGTTTTAGAGTGGTAAAATGCCCTGCTATTTTATGAGATTTTTTTTGTTATGCACATTTAACTCATTGTAATGCAAACTATTGACATTGTTATGCAAATTCACGCCCCTCTGACACAAATTTCCACACCTTTCTGGGGAGAACCCTGTGCAGTAACTATTGGTCATAATAACCTTTCCTGCATGGCTGTTTACTTCACCACATGTTATAAGTTAATGAGATGATTGTTATAATTGTATTTTATGAATCATCTCCACCAGCTGATAACAGATAATCACCCTCTACCAATCTAGTAAAAAGTTTTATTGGTGTGTTGATTGTTTTTGTCTTTCATCCACTTCAGACCATTGTTGTCTTGGTCCGTTATGAAAGAAATACTCTTAAGTTTTGCAGTACTTTAAAAGTAAAAATAAAAACAAAACCTGCTTTGAAAAAAAGGGGGAAAAGGGAAAATCATGAGTATGAATAAAGACCCCACTGCCCAGTTCCAGCAAATGGACCTCCAATTTCAACAACAGGGGGTCTGATGGGCCCTCATGTTTCAGATCAAAGATTTATCACAGACCCGCATTTTCAGTCTGTCTTTTGGTGTAACAGTTTGTTGCACTTAGCAGAGGGGCTGGCCCAGTGGTAAAGATCTCTGCCTCCCAACTCTGAGGTCCCCAGTCAATCCCTGGCCTGCTCGAGGATTGAATATTTTGATGACCTCCTTTCCCACTAAAGTTCTTGCCACTTTCCATCCTTCTGGGGTCTGTAAAATGAGAACCAGCATATATTGACCACTTTGGAAAATTACTTCTGGTTCGCTGGAGGTAAACTGATCATTGCAAAGCACCTTTGGGCATCTTCATATGGAAAAGGTTCTATATGTATAAATGCACCACCTTTACTTTTTATTTTTTCCCCTCCATTTCATTGCTTAGCACTTTGATCTTGGCTGACATTTTGTATGCAGCGCAAGAATGTTACAAGAACAGTTTTTGTAAAGTTAGTTCAAACATGAGTTGCAACAAAAACAGACTTGAAACTGAAGAATAAATTTCTACAAGAAGAACCAACATTGTAAAAAAAAACAAAAATGATATTCCACCAGGGACGGTCAGTAACCAGAAACATATATATTTTTTGTTTGGCCTTTGGGCCAGAAGGACCTTAATTTGAGATTTTATGGTATCATATTTGTTGATCAAGCTGTATAAAGTAACTTACAATGATTCATGTTATTGCACAGTGGCGTACATGTAGTGTCAGTTTGGAGGCTGGAGCCCTGCACTCACTGTTTGACAGTATGGTTGCAACACTACACAAGGGCCACAAAAACAGCAGTGCCCTGCCAGTGGTGTCAGCAATGCTTGCCAGGCTGATGGCCCTGACAGGCACCTCAATCGTGGAGAAGCGAGACCACCCAGTCTACAAACAGCTGATGTTTGTGGAGTCAGCAAGGAGGGAAACATTTACATCATGGCCTCACATGGATTACAGGTATGGTTTGAATCATAATGGTTATAGAATGGCCTCATAATAATGGATTATAGTTGTGGCTTTGTGTTGTATGTTGTTGTAGTATGGCCTTGTATGGACTAAAGGTATGGCTGCAAGATAGAGTATCTTTTAAACATTGAAGTCTCTTCCTTATTTCAGCTCTTGTATGTGTTGTATGTCTTTTTTTAATTTAATTTAATTTATTTTTTTCTATGTGTTTTCAAGTTTGTAATTTAGTAATTATCTACTTCTACTCTACTTGTTTGAAAGCTAGCAGCTTGCTATAGATGTCCTTGCATGATTTTTTTACTATTACCAGCAATCAGCAATTCCTTCCATCCAACCACAGCTACTTAACGCCATTAGTCTCTACTATTTTTAAGTGGCTGCACGCTCTATAATATTTTGCACTTAATACACTGCACAAATATTCTCTATACTTAAAAACATCTGAGGACTAAATAAAGTTTTAATCGTTGTTGTTGTTGTCAGATTGTTTGATTTTTCATTCTACTGATGGCTCTCATACTCACTTTATTTAAGGTGGGCACTTCCCGATGCTATGGCACAGGCAGGGTTTTATCACCAGGTCAGTTTTAATCTTTGTCTATTTAGCATCATGACTTGGATATGTTTAACCTAAAGGTAGTAAGTTGCACTTAAATAAGGTATTAGTGTTATAGGTTGATAATTATTTACATTCAAGCAGTTTTGTTTGGCTATTTCTTGAAGTGGGTTTCTTGAATGTCTACTGCTTTCCTGAAATGTGGGATTAACCATGAACCTCATTTTTCCCCTAAGATAGTAGCATGCTTGAAATCAAAATCAGAAGTAAGAGTCTGAGAACTAAATTGTTTGGCTTTGACATTGGCCATATGAATCAGACTTGCTGATTTTAGTTCTTCCAGCCTCTAACAAGAAAAACGTGACTGTCTGTGTGAAATTCTGTAAAGCCTGCAGTGCAAACATGAATGAATTCATTTTGAGCCAAGATTCTAAGTTTTTCAGTCAGGGACCCTCTGAGATTAAAACTTTTTTATTTTTCAAGAGCAACTACTTGAGCAGTCTTGCAATTCCTGTTTTTTACAACTAGTTCTGAATCAGAAAATTGAAGTAAGGCATTTCTTCATTTGGTTTAAAAATCACAATAATAAAACTATTTGCAGAGCAAGGTAGTTTTTCAAAATATTAATTTAGGTTAATTTTCAAACTCAATTCTTTTGCTTCTTCTGTTGAAAGCCGGGTGCCAGTGGAGATGATCGAGCAATGTGCTTCACTTGCAATGTCTGTCTTGTCTGTTGGGAGCCCACCGATGAACCGTGGTAAGTTTTATCACAAAGAGTGGACAAGTTAACTTTTAAGGGGTGTTGGGGGGGATTGGAAGATTTTAAAAAATAATCCCTAAAGCAAGAAAAAATTAATGCTCAATAAACTCCTTATCTTGCACTGCTTCAGACCTTCCAACTCTCACGGTTTTATCGTGACTCATTGTTTCGATTGTCATCTTACAGTATCACGGTTCAACCTCTATTAAATCTCGCGGTGAGCCGAAACGATTTGGAAGTGATTAAATTCAGTCCAAAATCAAGTCTACAGTCTTTTCTGTATTTGTTTGGCAGTCGTATTTATGTAGCAGCATTGTGGCAGCTCGGTCTCTTAGGGAAAGTTTTGATTAGTTGACTCTTGATGGCGGAAGGGAGCAGTGGTGAAAGACATGAAAACTACTCCCAAACTCTAAGAAGGCAACCAAAGCATACAGTGATTAACAAAACCAAGTAGTTTGAACATTGTTAGTACTGCTAGTTTTTTTATTTTCTTCATTTTGGAGCTTTTGTGTAAATCTCAAGGTTTGAGACCCAAACCTCAAGGTTTGGGGGTTTCAGAGGTTGGAAGATCTGCTGCTTTTCAACTAGAATAAAAAATCTACATTGTTTATCTGAGAGGGGAAACATTCTTTCATTAATGAAATCTTTCACACCTCTCCCCCTCGAATATCAAATGGTATATACAATATAATTCTGAAAACAGTCTTGAGAATTGTTTTTGAAAAGATTTATTAATATGTGAAAACTTGTCATGTTAAATCACTGTTGATTTCCAGTTCAGGTATGTGTGGTTTAACTTGTTTTTGTCAAATAAATTCATTTGTTGTCTTTCTAGGTCAGAACATGAAAGACATTCTCCAGACTGTCCCTTTGTCAAAGGAGAACACACTGAAAATGTACCAATGTCAGGTACAAATGCTCTTGTAATTGAATTATTTTGTTAGACAGTACATTTTATGGTTTAAAAATGGTTAGTTTAACTCTCATACCTTCAGATGGATAAACATCAACATACTTTTAGTTGACTTAAACAACACAGGGAGGTGTTGAACTTTGTTAAATGCTTTTCTTGGAAATGACACAAACTATGCTAGCCAAGGAAACAGCTTTTTAATTTTTCTTTCTGAGACATATTTTCAGGATATCTGAAGAACAGTTTGTAGTTAAGTCCAAGCAATACAATTGATTTTATTTGACAAAGTATGACCTTTTGACAGGTTGAAAACTTTTGTAGTGAAGAATGATGTTGAAACATTTTTCTGGAAACAAGCTTCAAAATTTGGGTGGGTAAATACAGTTGTGTAATATCATATGTAAACCAGTCGGAAATGGATTTTGACATTTGTGTCTTTTTTGTAAGTTTTAAGTTTTATTTTTCAATAGTGACACTGGCCACAGCACCAGCCTTGAGTCATGGAGAGGACAGTGGTGGAAAGGTACTGCAACAGTGTCATTGAGATTTTGAATCTTGTAGAGCTTTTCTGTTGTACAGTCAATGTCACTTGAGTGGAGTGGAGTATCCCATAATTAAAACGCCCACCAGCAAGCTGATCTTTATTTGCCTTTGCCTGACCTAGTTTTGGAATTTCGAATAAAATTTGGTGTTTGTGCCAAAAATCTGGCCCGTAGCTATCTTTTGCAGATAGTATCTTCATCATCAGAACAACACCAGAAATAATGACACTCTCAGGCTTACACCATCAACAACAACTAGGTACTATGCAGGGATTGTTTGACAAACACAAAGAACTCTACATGTATGAAATTGATTGTGCAGTCAAGTTCTCGTCCAAGTAAGAAACACCTAAAGTTCTGTTTTTATAATCCCAATTCATTGGCATTCAGTGTTCTTTGCAAGAAAATCAATTTCTTTGTTTCATTGTTTTGAAAATTGGCCTATGAGCTGCTTGTCTCCCAAGAAAGCGCATTTTTGACAGTTGCAGATTTTTGGTTTTATAAAACAGTTATTAATTAGTACTGATAATACATGTAGTTTATTTGAACGTTTTATGTCAGTTTTTTGAATACTTCTTTCAGCCATAAATAATGAAGCACTTCCTCACTGTTATTGCTGGCAGATTGCATGTGTGAGTACGGTTGGTGCTGGATGCATTCCACTGATAGCTACTTCAACCAGAGAAGGACATGTTGTGGTGTGGGACCTTAGGGACCAACTGAAGGTAAAATACATCTGCTGTTTGGGATCAGTAATCCTTTGTGTTATGCAACTTATAATAACGAGAGAAAGTTCTACTTTCAAAATTCATATGTCTATGGAGTAGCTGGTACAACAGTTTGTGTTGTTTTGTTAAATGGGAGAAACACATAGAAGCAGAAGGTCTAAAACATGTTTTTGCTGTGAATACAGTTGATTTATGTCTGAAGCTGTTTGTTCTCTTAAATAAACTTCCTCCCCCCCATCAGTGTCAGCCTTTTGACTATGATCAGGTGATCAAAATATTGAATTTCTCCAATATATATATCATAAGCAAACCATTTGAATTTAGGGAAATCCTTTGAAAATGTCCCCTTTAAGAAGAAGCTTGGGTTGTTACAGGTTTTTGTGCAGTTTCGAGTCAGCCCAGATCCCAAAGATCATCAAGGTTCCACCCACATTGAGTCTTCGGCTGAGTCAAAAAAGCAAGAGAGACCAGCAGTATTTGAAGCATGGATGGAAGAAAGTGGACAGTCAAAGCCTGCCCCTTTGCTGGGAGATGTCGCGGCACAGACAAGTAATAATTTCCAATCACCTTCTGGTAATAAAGAAGAGCTGTCAAAACAGGAGATTGATCATTGCCAGGAGGAAAATGAGTCTCTCCTTCCTGTCAGCTTGGAAGCGGAAGAGCATGTTGAAGGTCTGTGCACAGATAAATCAAGTATATTCGTAGTTTTATTTCTTAAAAGAAACAACTAAAAGTCTTGTTCTGAAAAAATCCCAATGACAAAGTTTTGAAACTTTAGCGCCTCAATTTGTGCTCTACTGTTTTCATGGTTTTGTGGTTCCAAAGGGTTTTTATGTTCATTCATTCGTTTTGGGTTGCTTTAAATCAAGTCCAACTTTTTCCCGCCGTAGGTAATTTGTCTGCATACATATATCTGGGAATTGCAGTTGAATATGTTTAAGACAGGCAATCAGTTCATCTAATGTGTGGATCAAAAGATGCCAGAATATGATTACAAAATCTTAACGATACCTTGAGTTTTGTAGCAACATTTGTGATCTTGTCAGTTTATATTCATTTTGTCCATTCTTTAAAAACCTACTCCTTGATGGTTTCTGTTGTTGGTGTTCACAGTACCAACAAACTTGGTGTTTTACTGGTCTTCTTGCAAGAATATTGAGTTAGACCTCCTGAATTACCTTGTGTGTATTATTCCTGTTTGAAAAAGGTCTTCGGGCCCGGTTGTTTCAGAGTGAGTTAACCCCAACTTCAGGTTAAAATTTGTAACCCTCATTTGGATTTGCTACATCATAGTCTTGGTTGGCTTTTTGACATTTTGGGTTTTAAGGGGTACTACTGCTTAAACAATGTTTTGGTATGCTAGTTCCAGTAGCGTTTGCAATAGCAGTATACCCCCCTTCACCAAATTGTGGAATGTGTGGTACACGAACTTATGAGCAATAACGAAGTTATGGAATGTATGTGAAAGCTTCAGATCTGATGCTCTACTGATCTGCGTTGTTTCTAGATGTGGGTGAAATAGAGTGTGTCACATCCGTGGATCCACATGCAAAAGGACTGTCGAATCAGATGTGTGTAACAGCAATTTCTCTCACAACAATGTGTTCTCAGCAGCATTCAGTCATGTATGGTCGCGATCTACATAGCCTTGATAAACATCAACCAGTCTTAATTGCTGGGATTTCTGTAAGAACTGAAGATATGACAGACGCAGTTGATTTCAATAGTAGAACTAACGAACCATGTGACAACATTCCATATTTGCATTTGTACAAAGTTCTTCCCGATACAGGAAATAACCACTCTTCTTCAAACACGCAAGAGACTAAACCAACTATTGTACAGAAAATTGCTGTGAAACCTCAAGACCCCTATTTGCCCTATTCACCTTATAGCGGTGAAGATGATTTTGACGATGGGATGTCACTTTCAGATGTTGATGTTATGCCAGATACTTTTCATTCCACTGTGTTAAAGAAGTTTGCTGACGCCATTGCTGGAGAACCAGTTGTTAAAAAGGATACCACTGCTAAAAGTGCAAAACAAAGCCTTAAAATGGGAAATGTTTTACAAAGTGTTCGAATACCAGAGTTTGAGGGCATGGACAGCACTATCAAACATATTGTACCATGTTGCGATGGCCATCATGTTCTTGTCAATGTGTGGCTTTATGATAAATGCTTATTATCAACAGCAGCTGATAATACCGAACCCATAGAAAATAAGGCAGAAGTACTGCCAGAATCAAGCGAACTGCTGATATCCCAGAAGGAACAGAAACAGGCAAATGGGCTGGGGATCACCTCAGAGACAAAGACAAGCCATTCAGGGGTTTTCTTTGGTGATGTACAACAGAATTTAGATTTAGAAGACGAATCAAACAAAGATTTAAACCTAGGTGAAACTAACAAAGAATTAGAAAATAGAAATATATCCCAAACTGATGATCAGTGCAGTTTTAGCGAATCTCGACATTCTTCAGCTGTAAATTCCAAGGAATTGGAACCGAATGGATGTGCTCTTCTTCGGTACAGCATTTTACAGAAAGATCTTTCAAGAACTCTTTCAGAGGAACCTGTCACAATGAAAACTTATTTTTCAACTGAAACCGTACTCAGTTGTATATCCCTACCACTTGAAAACAGTGAACTATGCGAAGATTCTTTATCAAGAACTTCAGGATCAGATACAAATTCAGATTCCAAAACACCAGAGACACTATGTTCGTGTAAGTTTGCAGCAACTACGGCTAGAGGAACTGTTGTAATATTTTCTGGAGACACTTTGGAGGTCGTAGCAAAACTGCAATCAAAATCTGAAACACCAGAAAACCGTTTTGCTTACCTGTTACATTGCTCTGGTATAGACTGCTTATGTGCATGTACTAGGACAGGTAAGCTGCACTTTTTGCATTTGGCTCGCAGGGATGGCAACAAGCAAGACACAGTTCGAAATGCTGCGGCAGCTGTCACAGCAGAAGTAGATCATGTTGATGGTGGTGCAGTTACAGGTAAGTTTGTTGATGCTGCTGTAATTCACCTATCAATGAAGAGAGATTTGCCATTTTTCCATGTTCTGTGGGTAGGAAGTTTGACATGATGGGTTGCTTTACCAGGTACTGGAGATTCATAGTTTGATAATTTTTCAAGGATTTTGGTCGGATACCTACCTATTGCTCCCCCCCCCCTCCTGGGGGTGTGCATAACTCTTTGTAAGGTATTGTTAAGAGTAAAGGAATCTGATGTCAAACAAAGGTCCCACTGCCACTGACGATAATGTGAAAGGAGTAGACTTCATGATAACTCAGAGCTTTTAAAAGCAAGATTTCAAACACAAAATGAAGAAGTTCATTGTTGAAACTCCGGATTTGTCAACACACTTCCGACTAACAGTTTTTGTGCCTTTTTAATTTTTTTTTTGTTATTAAACTTTAAACGTTCATTGATTGAAGAATACAGTATTAATAGACTGTTAGCTGCAGCGGCAAAAAATACTAGCTTAGCTGTATTTAGAAATTTTCTATCTCAGGGTCAGACTTTTTTTGCTTGTTTTTTCAGACTTAAGTCACATTCACACTACTCATTAAACAGGTTTCAGTTAATCATATTTGAAAAATAATTTAACAGTTGCAATACTCAAACTGCCTTAAAAACTGTATAAACCTGCTAATTTATCATTAAGGCATTGAAACACTCAATTCAGAACCCGTAAAAACCTATGAACATGTTATAGTAGCAACATTTTAAAGTCGAACCAGTTTGATATAATTATGTTCAGTGTTTTAATAGTATGAACGCGGTATTATTCTGTTTTGGTTAGTTAGTGCAAATCGGATTTGTTGTTAGTAGAGACAAGATTAGTTTCCACCTATTTCTCATGCTAATCAATTGAGAGTGTTTGCAAATTTTACACGAATAAGCGTGTTATCTTGCAAGAAGTGTGTTGTGACTCAGTAAAGAACCAAAAGTTTAAGGAATTTTGCATTTTTAAACAAGAGTCTTTTTATTTACAGACATTCACATGCTTACTTTTGTGTCATTAGGGGTATTAGAACATCCAATAACAACCAGCAGTCTTCTGACACTTGATAAATTGACGGAATTCGAAACACTTGTACCAAGATTTTCAGCGACAGTTCCTCCGTGTTGGACTGAAATCCAACAAGAGCAGCAACATCGACGCCACCCTGTTCACCTTCATCAACAGAACCAGGGAGACTGTACTCTACACACCAGAACGTGGAGGCTCCATCGGAACGGGTAAGGGAACACCAGGGCTTTTATGGATTTGTTAGTTTTGAAGGAAAAAGAATCTCATACATTACGAACCAGTTGTCAAGAATCTGTCATTTGACCGCTTTGCTTGTCTCGAAGATAAGACATTATTTGGTGTTATTTACATGTACTCTAACCTTTGTCTTTTGTCTTGAAAAGTAAAAGTTACTGATGACATTTTTCTAAGCTCTAAACCATGGTAAAATTCTTAAAACGACCATTCATGATTTTCCCTGGGAGACTCGAGTTTGAAAAAACTGGGTTTTTTTTCTGCGTGGGCGACTACGCTAAATAGATGGGATTGATCAACAAATGTTGATATGGTATGTTTTTGTCTGTTGAATATGGTGCTAGCTGATGTTTCGAGTATTAGCCCTTCATCAGACTAGACTGCTCCAACGAAAGGCTAACTTCCCACCGGTAAAGAACTTACCAATATAACCATATCAACTTTTGTTGATCAAACCCATTCATCCATGGTTTTGTCTTGAAAAGAAGAAACTATTGGTTTATATTGTTTTAATTTTTTTATAACATGAGCACTAATTTGTTCTAAGTTTGAACAAAATGTTGAAAGGCTGGAATCTACAAATTATGCTGTCTTGTATAACAGTAATCTCTAAATATAAGTAAATGAGCACCTACAGATCAGGAAAGGTCACCTTTCATTCACATGGTGTTACTGCGCAACATGTCAAACCGAAGGCAGAATTAATTTATACAGCAAGATTTTACATAATTTTTAGTCGAGAACCAACCAACAGTGAGTTCTGGTTATGGACAGACGTGATGTGGCAATTGATCAGACAAAGTTGATTTGACGCACCTTTAGTATCTAAAAAGTAACTACACAGAGATTTGACTCCCAACCACTATGTCAAGCCTTTTATATAAATTAACTCTGGGGCAACGTTTTACATTTCAGACTGTAATATATTTGTTGAACACTGCCTGCTTTTTCCCCGAATCCATCTGCAAGTATTGCCTGCCGCGTTTGTAGACGCATCCTAAGCTAGCGAATTTGGGCTGCATTCCCACAGAAGACATCAGAAGTCTTCATCTCCAATGATAAGATTTAATTGCTTACCCAAACGTAAGAGAACGTTTTAATGTTGTAATAAAGTGTTACTTACACTCAAATTATTGATGGACAACTGTTTTGTTTATGTTCTTTTTCTTGCAGTCACCAAGTGAAGGAGCAGTTTTTTGAACTCGTGCTCCCACGGCAGTGCTGCATTGGCCACGTGGATGTCAAGTTCTCCCTTCATTCCTCTGCTTCGAAACCTAATGTGTGTGTGTCACTAGTCAGGCCCTGGTGCCCACCATCTGTTATGACAGCAGTGGGCAGTGGGTGGCACGACAGCAAGAAACCCTTCGTGGGGGGTGGGTTGGGGAAACAGGAACACGTTCTCTGTGGTCCTGTCGGACTTGACACTGGGCTGGACAGCTCTGCTCGCCAGGGGAGGGTCACTCTCACAAGTGCGGAGCTGATCAATACAAAGAGTAGGACACTTTTTTTAGTTTTTAAACCATCGAAGCAGAGTGCAGATTCGGCTTCCATTGCTGCTGCATCAGAGTTGAAAGGCTGCGAGTGTCTGGATGAGGTGTCAGTCACTTTCAGGAAATTTAAAGTGAATCATCCCCTCAGCCTGCAGCAGAGACTAGCCATGTTGGGTAACCAGACATTCCATAAGGATTTGATTGAAGCAGTCTGCACTCCACAACAGGTGCTTGCTGCAGCATCCAATGGAAATGACCTTGCAGATTTGCAGAAGATTGCGCTAAACTTACTGTGCTGGATTGCGGGAGTCAGTGTCAACTGCCAAGTTAGGTTTGTAACGTATGTTTTTATAGCTAAACTTTATCACAGATGGAACTTTGTGCGTTCTAGACTGTGAATGTGTGGTTGAGAAGCGAATGTTGAAACGCCAAAGTTTTGCATTTATGGATAATGATTGCAAATTACTTCCAGGGCTTAGAAAAAAGTTTAGTTGGTCTATCAGAGAAAACTAGTGGAAGAAAGAAAGAATGACAGTTATTGCTTTGTAAGAGAACATCATGTTCAAGCACTGATGTCAGTAGTTAATTGGAGAAGAGAAACTTTTGTTTCTCGGGCAGTATGAGCCAGGAAGAGAACAACTAAAAGTATACAGCGGAACCCCGTTAATACGGCCAACAATGTGCCAGAGAAATTTAGTTGTATTAATAGGGTAGGGTAAAATTTCATGATTTAAGGAGTGACATTAAAAATGTAACACTATAGCAACTCCTGATGAAAATTTTACTTTCAATATGTTTTTCAGGCAGACTGGGAGTTGTTGTTTCCTTCTTGAGTTATTTAACAGTTTGATAGCTAAAACACGCAAGAAAATGGAGCTGACTGCCACAACGTTGTTTATTTCTCTTATTTTTGTATTATTGGCCGTATAAGTTGGATTAAGTTGTACAGGGTTGTAAAGGTTGAGATTTTCAAATTTGGCCATTGGCTGCATAAAAGAAGAGGTGGCCGCATTAACGGGGCTTTCTTTATGGGAAAATGTATGGTGGTTTTGCTAGGAAAAAAATATATTTGCCGTAACAACACGGTGGCCGTAAGGCGGGGTTCCACTGTACTTGGTGGTATGCCAAGATTCACCGTCATTGTCACTGATGGTTTGAGCGAGTTACAGTTCCATTTCAGTTAACTGTTCTTTGTAATTTGTGTTTTGTAGGAAACACAGTATGATCAATGAGGTTTGCAGGAGTTTACCATCCCTCGTGAACTGTTGCTTCCTGTTAGCAGGGCGCAGTATTGCACACAAGTGCAGTCGGCTTCTCCTTCTTTGCTTGAGGTATGCAAGTAGTGATGATGATAATGATGGTCGTGGTTTCACTAGAATCTTTTACTTAGGGATATAGTCGACTTTGAGGGTTTGATCGCACTTCCATTGCTACACTTAGTTAGGGATATTTCCGGGGGCAACAGCAAGTGAACAAGTGAAACCTCCCATGGCAGTTTCCTGGTTTGGCAGCAGGTGCTTTTTAATGCACCAAACCATACTGGTTGGAAAGCTCAACAAGGTTACTGTATGCTGTGCTGATTAATGGTGAACGGGAATGAAACAGTGGGACAGACTACACTAAAGCGAGGCTTTTGAGTGATTGTGAACTCAAGGGCAAAGGAAAAATGATGGTCACGATAAACTTAGTTTTAGAACTTTATGCAAATTGAATTATCAGTCTCTGATCCTGTGATCTCTCCCAACGTTTTTCGTAACTTCAGCAACAAAAGCAGCAACAGGATCAGTAGGAAGCTTTGATTTGTCAAACAATTCATTCATTTGTTATTTCATCTGAAAGTATGACAGGATTGGGAGCAACACTCAGCGAACAAGATGCTGTTTTACTCTATTTAAGACACCTCGGGTGCCTGTATAACACTTTTGTGTAGTTTTCTTCTTTCTATCAAGTACAAATCAAAAGACTTTAAAACACTGTTAACAAGTCAGGTGTTTGGAAGGTGTTAAGATTCTCACATTCCTTCCAGTGACTGTAATAACTCAGTCCCTTTGCATGTGTCCTGTACAAACAATTGAGCTGAGGGAAATGTCAGATTAAGTGTGCTTCGTTTTATATTTGACACCTTTCCAATTCAGGTAGACGTATTATGTGCATTGTTCACTTTATACTCACACTGCATAATTTGCAAAACACATTGCATAATTTGTAGTTTCTGTTCTTTACAAAGCCATAAGTTACTAGACTTTTAGTAGATAATAAAAGTAATAGTACAACAGTTTTCTCGCATGCAAGTCTTTGTTTTCCTTCTCTAGTTTGTAAAATTATATGGCTTATTGAATAATAAGCGATAGATACGAACTTTATTTTGTCACTCTAAAGAACTTCACACTTTTTTGCTGTTCTTTTGCGAGAGACAATTTTCAATACTCTGCGTGGTCATGTAGTATCCTCCATGTATTTCTGATAATGTGCTGTAATCATTCTACATCTTAGACAAACAAGAGTATCTGACCAATGTGGCGATGGTCTTGTCTCTGAGACGTCTTTCCGAACACAGTTGTTGGAAGCAATTCTCAAAGTCTTACCAAGCACTCCTGTTGCTGTGTCGGCCGGGGCTGTGTATTGTTTGTTCAAACTACTGACTGGTGTGGCCGCTTTGTCAGACCCGACAACCACTGGTAATGCCTGTGTGAACTTGCTGACTGAGATATCAGACAGGTTAAACAAGACTACCCTCTGTTCTCATCAAATGCTAAGATCCAGGTAAGTACTGTGTCGCAAAATATTTGAAAGCTTCTGTAGATATTCCGGCAACAAACTGCTTTCCTGTCTCAACTTAAAACAATGGTATCTTTTAAAGAGTGAGTTCAAGTGTTACGTCAGCTGAGAACCGTAAGGTTACCAATTGTTTTCACTTTTGTGTCAGCAAGGGCGTTGCCTCTATTGTCTCATATTATTTAGCCTCTTTAGCTACTAATACGGCATATGCTGTGTTTTACTAAGTTGTTCTAAAGGGTATCCATACACTCCTTTTTTTTAAAAATGTTTGGGAGAATTTTTCTTATTGGATAAATTGTAGTACGTGATTGATTCCTTTATTCTTACCTTGAAGGAACTTAATTCGAGTTAATAATGTTGATAATCTGGCTTGGGCTGAAATGGATAAACAGTATGTTTTGTGCAAAAGTGACTGACACAGTGTCAGTCAATCGTTGCATTACGAGAAGTACACAGGTTTCTGTTAGAGTATCCCGGTGTATTCATTTAAGTAACTAGCGATGATACCTCTTCGTGCCCAGTGAAAATTTCATAGCAGTCTTTATCAAAAAACCCTCTCAAAACTTGACAGGTTTACTATAGGGCAAACGCTGAAGTTAGAAAATTTCTTCTTTTTTAGAGTTAAAAAACTGTTAACTGTACGAGTACTTTAGTGATTCTTTTTGGAGTTCTCATTTGTAGTCGGTAGCGGCAAGAAAACAAGTACTAAGGTACATGTATTTAGCGTTGCTTATATGAGGAACTGTTGAAAATAAGTGAGTGTCAGAACGAGGATGGCCAATTTGGTCACATTTCTGGCGTAGTTCATTGGTATTTTAGAGGCAAAATGTATAAGTGTATCAATTTCAAGAAAACTGCTGCATCCGTGAAGGTATTCTTTTTACAAGTATTCCAGGAAAGATTATCTCGGGAAAGGAACTATGGGTTGTCGAGGCTGAAAGTAATATGAATTGGAATATACGTTTTTGCGTTACACAACAACAAGTAAACTCGATTGAGCAATTCAATTTCAATGCAGATTCTCACATTCTTGTGCTTTTGACAACATTGTTCTGTTTCGGTTTGCACCAATATACGGTACGGAATGTTTCGGATAAACTATTTGTTGCTTTGTTGTAAAGATAAAAGTAGTAGTAAGTTGCTCCAATTTTACAGATACGGATTGTATGGCACTCCGCTGGACCCTATCTTGTTTGATGTGCCTCCTAAAGCGTTGTCACCAACCTCGATTGGGGGTGGCGTATCTACGTCAACAACGTTTGAGAAGCCCAGTTATGGAGGAGATCAGGTCGACAACTGGGATGCAGCTGGGACGACCAGGAATGCTGCAGCACTTCAAGGTCTCCTGGAGGTTGAGCCACTTCACTTCATTTGTTGTTCCACCAGCGATGGTGCCAGGGTAGAGAAGGGTGATGTACATGGAAGTGGTATAGCGAAGAGTACCACTATGGCGTTTGGAGCAGTTACCCCTGGAAACAGCATCAGCCAGCCCTTCTACAGCACAGCCCCAGTTGTACCTGTGGTTTCAGCCTCACTGGCTGCTGTAGAGCAGGAACTACAACTGCTCAAGGTTTTTATATTTGTAGTTTTCTCACCGGTGCCTTTACGTCTAGTTAACTATGAAAATAATGAAAGATGCTTGGCTAGGAGAAATGGTGCATGAAATAGATAGAAGATGCGTAGCTTGAATAAGGGAAACTACTCGGGAAGATGCTGCACCACGTATAAAGTGAAAGTGGTTTGACAATACCTTTGATAAGAGTGAGTACTAGCTCTGATCACAAATTGTACACACCAGCAGATCTGCAAAGCGCTTTCAAGAGAACTAATTTGTTTTCTGAAGGTGCTGTGTCTAGTTAAAATTCCGTTGTTGCTTACCATTTGAGCTTACACTGAAAACCATAAAAAAGTTGGGAAAAAGAGATACTTTTCCTTGAAAATGCGGTACAACCATTGAGGACAATGCAATTTACTGTTAAGGCAGCTTGGAGGCTTGCTTAAACAGTTCCACCAATATAAAATCAACAGTGTTAGACCGTGATTGGATTACAAACGTGAACTAATCAAATCTGATCCAACAGGAAGTTTAAAGGGATACATCATGTTGTGCCCAACAGTATTGGGTGAAGTTGGACCAACTTGATTACCCCTCTAATTGGTGATATGCTGTTGAGCTCTGCTTTCCAGACTTAATTGTGATTTGTAAGAAGTTATTATGGCCAAATGCAATTTGTTAAGATTCTTCAATTCTCAAATAGCGTTCCTTAAGTTAGTTTCTGCTAATCACTGGGGGGAGGTCAGTAGGTTTAAAATCACCGCATATGGTTTGGTTTTCTGATTCCTGGGGTGGAGAGTATGGCGAATGAGTTAAATTCATTGAACCAGAGGTACACACAACATAATTTGGTTAAAGTGTGTATATCACTTATGGGTTTTTTCGTATTTAGAATCTACCGTACGTTCTGATATACACAGCAAAAAAAATTTTTTGATTTGGATTTTTCTTCATTGCGCAATTAGCGTTCAAACAAGCGAAATTTAACTTGCGGATTCAAAATGACCGCGCAAAAGGAAGAATGAGTCCAAGTTGGATAATGTGACGTAGAAATGAGAATCCATACTTTTAGTCTACAATGGCTGGAGAAATATCTTGTTTTGTGTTTCCAGACTTTTCGTATTATAAACGAAAGATGTAAAGAATGTCAGATCTTCCTCCAGCAATTGAAGACTCGAAGTATGACTTCTGTGATGACGTCACAGCCCATCTTAGAACCATTCTTCCTTTTGCACGGTCATTTTGAAACCGGAAGTAAAATTTCGCCTGTTTGAACGCTAATTGCGCCACGAAGAAAAATCCAAATCAATTTTTTTGGTTATGTATATCAGAACGATAACTAAATTTTAAATATGAAAAAACCCCACTAGTTATATATGCACTTTAAGAGCTCCAGATTCCAACGGTGCTAGAGAAAAATAAGAAGTATGTTGACTTGAGGTTTCCTTGCTGTCCATAGCAACACCAACAACAGTTAGTGAAACTGCAGGTTCACAAGCAGCAACTTGAAAAGCACAAACAAGAGCTGGAGGAACTTGCTGGGTTGTTTCCCAAGGCACTGGTCGGGAATGAAGCGTTTGGTGAGCCACTTGGAATGGCCAAGCCTTTGGCAACTACATCAATCAACCTTGCTGAGCACAAGAGGAGAATGTCGGCATCTGGTGCCAAGAGGAAAATGGATGGGACTAAATTGTTGCCACATCCGTACAATATGCAGTCCGCCCAGAGACAACTTTTGAAGGTAAAGTAAAGAAGAAAATTGAAAAAATAATTTCTTTGAGGGCATCATTTTCCATGTAGTAGTTGATTCTATGGCCCTTACAGAAACAGTGGAATTATCCTGCTCTTTGGGAGAAGTGTATGGGTGCTTTAACGCCCCTAAGAAGACCTTTCAGGAGACTAGATCAGTTTTTAATTTTGAAAAACAACAAAAACAAACATCAAAGATCTCGAATTGCTATGGGTGTAACCAGGCATAACAAAATTGATAAAAGGGGTTGACTTTGGTTATATAACTTTTGATGTCTAAAACGTTTCGGCCACTTGAGTGACCTTCCTCAGTTGAACTGAATTGAATTTCACTTAATTTAACTGAAGAACTAAGGACTGAGGTCACTGAAGTAACCGAAAAGTTTTAAACATCAAAGCTATTTAACCAGGGTCAACTCCTTTTATCGATTTTACAATAAAACGGTGATCTATATCTCCCAAGCCATGTCACCGTCCAGAAGGTCTTCAGATTTTTGTTCTTTTGTCTACCAGAATCGTCTCGCTGGGCAAAGATCAAAAAGTGGAACGTCTCTGGCAAATATTTAAAACCTTATGCTTACTACTTATTGAAAATAAGGCTTTTCAAACAGCATTTTTTGCCCAGGGAAGCGAGTCAATATTTTATCAACACTGTAACATTTATTAAGTACAGTTTTGAAGTAGGACACAAATAGAGCATGCAAAACAATGTCAAATTTCATGAACTGGAGCTTCAGTGCATCATTTCGAGGTAACATGTTACTAAGATCCGAGGGTCCGTTTAATAAGTAAAGAACATGAACAAACTACACAACCTCTATTGGTAAATAAACGATAAACATGATATCCGATCTTTGGAACTGTAGTCTGGCACACTTTAGATGAACCTTTAGATGCATTAAGCATCTAAATTCACTTAATTCCAAACTAAAACACCTTTGCACTTCTGCTTATTTACTTTTCTTTACTTATGTAAATTGTTGCAAGCCTAACCTTTTTGATTAATCTGAAATTCATTGTTCAATATTTAGTTAAAAAATTTTTATCGTTTTTTATTTTCTTTGTTAAACGCATATGTTGTAAATTCAGCAGAAACTAGTCACAGTTTTTCTGGAATTTTACACACCAAGTACTTTACCAGCAATGTCTTTGACGTTTCATTAGTTTCCAGTATATAAAAGTCGCATGTCTCGATTAGCCCTTAATTGTTACAGAAGGTTTACACAACAGTTGACTTCTGATAATTCGAACCCTTGCTAACTCAAACCTCCCGCCGACTCAAAGTAATTTTCATTTTCCTTCAGGTCATTTTCTATATAATTTTATCCTCGATAATTTCAACTTCCGATGACTTGAACCATAATTCTATTTCCCCTGAAGAGTTACGTTATCGGGATTTGACTTTAATTAGTTTGATTGTTCCTCACCTTTATTGTTTTTTTTTCTGCTGTAAGGAAGTGTGGGTTAATAAATTTTTTTGTTTGTTGTCTTTCTCAGCTTCCCCAGGCACAAGTGTTGGTGATGGAGAGACTTCACTCGGGCGCCCGGCACCATGTGGTGCTGGACTTTGGATGTGTTGTCCAACTAACTGATATCATGATTCCCAGCTGTGCTGAACTGTCGTCCCTGTCAGTTGACGTGTGGATCCATGGCGAGGAGTTGGATGCTCAGAGAATAGCAGTTGTCCCAGACATCGGTGTGGTGAATTGTGTCCTGAAGGATTTGCTCCCTCCGCCACTTTGTCAATATGTAAAAGTAAGGACAGTAATGTTTTAGCCCCAAAAAAGCGAAAAAGCCAGACAATTTCATAATTTGACATGAGTTGAACTCTCTGTCAAAGTTAAGATGCTATTGCAAGTACGCAAATGTCAAAACAGTGTGTCAGAACTTTACTGTAGATCTGATTTTGTTTTCAGCTGACGGTGATTGGAAGACCGAGAAGCAATGCCAAGGTGCGCATGAACATCGGCGAGTTCTATGGGTACTCTGTGTACAGACACAGTGAAGAGGACAAGGGGACAGTTGGGTCAGGCCCTGAGATGGACTACACCCCCCTGATGGCCTCGCTTCACCTGAAGGTGATTGCCTTAAACTTAGCCTTCAATCTGACTCTCCCATAACTTGATATCTTCTGTGGCCCAGGTGTTCCAGGGTTCGTACCCTACCTGGAATAACCTACAATTCCTTGAGTTTTGGGATTTTTCTCTTATGGCCCTGGACTCCATGTCAACGCAGGTAACAAAGAACATAAAAAACCCTTGAGCTTTTTCGGCAGTTCACCTACATAACTCCAACCGCGGATTAGTAGTTTATGGGCATCATTTTAGCCTGTTAAACAGACTTTTGTTCAAAGTTATTTTGAAGAGGAGACTATTGTCTGATCTAAGTTGTTTGTCATGCAATGCGGATACTTTTGAGTTCAAGTTATTGTAAAATGTAAATGCAAATTCTTCTGCAGTTTAATTGTTAAGGAACATCAGCGTGTCAAATGAAGGAAATTACTGATGAATATTGGGTATTTGTGTGTTTGAGAGGGGATGTGACACAACTTTTCTCGGATACCAAGACCTTGAAAAAGTTCCACAGACATGGAAAAGTCCTGGAGTTTTGCTCTGTGCAAAGGGCAAGAGCCTTAATTATTAGCAGTCCCATAAAAAGAAAACGATGTTTTCGACTTTTTTTAATTCGCTACCTCCCGACGTATAAAACTTGAAGTCTTTGTACGTTTTGTAAGGCAGTAAGGTCTCTTTCTTATTGTTATTTTTATTATAATTGTCATTGTTATCGTTATTGCTGTCATTGTTCATATTGTTGTTACTATCATTCATTTTATTATTAATAGTATTGTTATTATTATTATTATTAGTAGTAGTAGTAGTAGTAGTAGTAATAGTAGTAGTAGTAGTAGTAGTAATAGTAGTAGTAGTAGTAGTAGTAATAGTAGTA